>JAAGNO010014605.1:16967-58553 GCA_033439905.1 Ceryle rudis
CTGCATCAGGTCCTGTTGCAATATCATGTGCATTCAGCTCACCTGCCAAACATATTGTCAGTATTGTAATAATTATTTTGTATCCTCTGGAATGTAGGAGGTGGGAGAAACTAACGTCCTATGGAAAACCTCCTCATGGCCAAGAAACTGGTGGCAGCAGCACCATCCTCTTTAGCATGAGAGCCACAAGAGTCTACCAAGAGTTCTGGGAAGGGTGGATAACATAAGATTTTGCTGAAAACCCCCAATTAGTGCAAGAGAGATGTTTTTCCAGAAGTGGGGAATGGAAGAATGAAAATTAATTTGAAATGGGTAGCTGGATCTTTAAATTTAATACACCAGGGATAAAGGCAAAAGTGAAATACATATCTGCTGAGATGCAACCCTAAGGAAAATAAGGGGTAGGGGTCAGGGGAGATGGATTTGATAACTAGGAAGGAAGCTGAAGGTCACGGAAGACTTTATTGAATCTAAAATGTCTGCATGACTGCTGGGGCTGGAGCACTGAGGAAAAATAACCAGACACATTAGCACTTAAGAAAGGGACCCAAAAATCATAACATTCCTCTCGTACAAAAATTTCCAAACTCCCTAGTAAAATTCTTTCCTGGAATGGGAGGCAGAAGGGCAGGTAGCAGTGGAAAGACTGTATGTAAGACAATGTAAGAGCTAATTCCTTCCCTAGTTGCAGAAAAATAACTCCACAATGGGGTAAAGGAAATTGGTCAGCCATCCAGAGGTACTCACCCATCCTTATTTCTTCTCTGTACAATTCTGCATTATCTGAGCAGCAGTATGTGAAATAGCTCATGTAAATAAAGTGCAAGCACTTAACTAAAGTAGCCTCCAAGTCTAGTGTCACCTGTGATATGTGTCAGTGAGTTTGGCAGTAATTCAGATCATTAACAAAATTTTACCCCCTACTACAGAATGGCTTTGGGCTCTCAGCTGTCATCATCAGCCAATGCTGGCTGTCTGCCTGTCAATAATTAAAATGCAATCTAAAAAATAATGGGAAAATTACTACTTCTGGATGCTTTCCTGATAGCTGAGCTCCAGTTGCCTTGTTCTGAGCTGTAGGAGATTTCAGGCACCTGCTACTCTTGAGCAAGGAAATGGCAAGGTTTGGAAAATACGCTGCAGACAGGTAGAGGAGGCACAGCTCTTGTGGACAGCTTTTTCTTTATACCTGATGGTCTTCAAAGCTTTCCCTGAGGTTTGGTAACTCTGTGACACATTTCACCAGCTAAGTGATTCCTTAGGGCCAAATGCACCCAGCTGTTCTGTGCTGTTGCCCCAGTGAGCAATGTTTGATTAGAGCACTCAGGTAACTGGAGACAACAACCTCAATAGCTACAACTCAAACATAACCTGAGGTACAGGCTATAGGAGAGCAGGGCTTGCGTACAGCATAATGTTGACTAAGGGGATTTATACTGAGCCTCGGAGAAATAGGAAGGGAGTTTTGCTGACTCCCAGGAGAGGGAGGGACTCCCTCTTCTTCCCACCTGGATGTGATTGAGCGTGAGTTCCCTGGAGGGAGGAGGGATAGGACACAGGCTGAGGATTTGGAGGGGGATCTCAGAAGCAGCCAAGCATATAGAAGAAATTGAGTTTAGTCTTCATTAATGAGTAGACTTCCTTGAAGTAAGGACCAGGGAAAGCCCTTGCTCACAGCATCCTTCTTTTATGTTAAATGACACCTCTTCCTTTTCATCTGTATTTACACTGCTCTAATGTCAGGCTGTCATGGAGACAAACTGTGCACATTTGGTGCTTAACTTTTCTTCATAAATCCTGCTGTACAGCCCTTATTATTATCTGTGCTTGAATTCTATCCAGTCCATCAGTTTGTCTCAGTTGCAACCTGCGCAGGGAGACCAGTAAATTCAAGGCACACCAGCTCCAACAGAGTGGACGCAATGCCTTCTTGTCCCATGGCTCTGTGCCACAACACCCATGCTCTCACTTCCACCCCTTCCTACTACTCCTTATGTGCTTGGTCTATCCACCGAATCTGAGTTTTGTGCCAGGTTTTTCTTCCCTAAATTGCCACTCATTACATTTTTCTCTGTCCCATTTTCCAGTCTCCCCAATTTGCTGTCTAAAAAGTTTTGTACAGACATAAAATGTCACTGTCCACTGGGACAGGTGCACAACTGTATGTCCCTCCCTCCCTGGGAGGACACTGCACTTACCTGCCTCTCTTGTGAATCTCTGGCATCCCAATGCCATCAGGCACCATAAATGCTTTGGTGAAGACACTGATGTGATTTGCTTGCTGCTCCTACTGTAAGACACCTTGTCTTTCTGCTGCTGCAGTGCCACTGTCCAGCAGAGTTTCATTAGGTCTAAGCAATTTAAAATTCTCTATTAAATTCCCAGTACAGACTTACTTAACACGAGATTAAGAAACTAAAAGGAAACTGCTGCAACAAGCATTTTTTTCCACTAAAGCCTCTATATAGAAAAAATTGATAAGATGTCAAGTTTTTCCTTTAACCAATTTATCTTCTTTGCACAGTTAATAGTAAGATCATCTTGAATAACTAATCCACAGCCCTAAAGCAGAAGCTATCATTTATCTTGGCATTTGCATTTAAACAAAATTATATTAAGATTCAGCACGACATGATATGTAATCCAATAACCTAAGGTAATGTAATTCTAGTCCATGTAGCAATCATTCCCACAAATAATCTGACCATACACGACCAGAAAAATTTATAGCAGGCTTTATTGTATTTAATATTATGATACGACTGAAGTCAGTAATGAAAAGAATAAATGTTCTTGGCTTTAAAGAACTGATTAGCTGAACCTCAAGCATTCACTGGTGAAAATTTCATTTGCTTTAGTACATCAGCTTTGTTATATCATCGAGGCTTCTAATTTTTACTGAAACACCAATGTGTATCCTTGACAGCTATTTGAGGGAATTCACTACCAAGTTTTATTTATTAGTGAAATATAATCCCTGGTAGGTCAAATAGGACTATCTTTACTCTCACAGAATGTCAAATCAGTATCTCAATTCCCAGAGAGCCAGTCAATCCTGAGTAGTCTTTAACTGTATCTAATTCTAACCACTGAAGACCTCCAGGTCTGGACACTTTCTGCAGAAAGGGCTTTTAATCAGTGTGACAGTTCTGCCATGGGAGGACTTGCATTACTGACCCCAACCTGGTGAAAGCACCAGACTTCTTTATATAAATCTAGAGCATGGCTACTGACTTCAGCACCATGATCTTTGTTTGTGATGGTAAGAGAATAAGCCACCAAAGAAAAGGATACATATAAGAAAACCATAGAGTGCTGGCAGAAATTGTTCTGTGTTTTCCCTATGCAAACTTTATTGGCTGTGCCACGCACAGGCTTGGATGAACTTTTGATCTGACCTTGTATGGTCACTCTGATGTTCTTATGAATTGTTAATTCAGTAACATTTATAGTAGAAACTATTTTACCCCCCTCCAGACTGATAGCACAGTTTCCCTCATATTACGTGGACAAGTTAACAAACCAAGAAGGTATAAGTGGGAATTTTTTATTTTTTTTTTTCAGAAAGCTCTTCTGTACATAAGGCAGCCATTTACACATGAAGTGATGGAGTTTTGGGGTAAGATCTCCAGGAACCTTCACCTAGTATAGGGCAGCATGAAGTATGCAAAACATTGGTTATCTTAGGAGGTTTTCAAATGTTTTTTATCAGAAGAATGCCATTGGCTGAGTGGGTTTTGGATCCACATATACTTGAAAGGTTTCAATCTTCTGCATCAGTCACCAAGAGGGAAAGACAAAACTCCACTCTCCTGGTAACACAAATCCTGCACACACAACCTCTAACTGTGTGCTGGAACCCTTTGCAGGAATGAGGAAAATTAATGCATCAGTAATATGCCAGTGGCTGAAAACAACTGGTCTTGGCTGCCCCAAGGGGACCTCAAAACAAGCCTGTTACTATATACCCATGCCTGAGCTGCACATGGTTGAGAGACAAGCTGAGGAAGACAAAAATCACCAATCCCATCCTCCTTTGAAAGTCCATACAAGAAAGTTTCTAACTATTAATGTTTGGAAAAGTTATGCCAATTTAATATGACAGTCTTATAGTGGGACTTGAGTCAAGCAGACTCAATTACAGGAATGTTACCTGTGAATACTGCAAGAGCTGCTACCTACATAGAACAGATGATAGCTGCATCACATGCCTACTAGCTGAAAAAAACAGGTACATGCTGCCTACACCAGCTCAAAAGGCCAGACTGCCTCAGCTGTAATGTCAACCTGTCAACATAATGTAGCCTTTCTCCTTATGACTATTTTCACAACGGATAGCCTCAGTGTGGTGGGCTCCATGACAGCCCAGGACAATACATTTCACAAGCTAAGTATTCATCAAATTCATTCAGCCTTCAGGTTCACATTTTCTGCCTCTGAGTTCCTCACTGTCCTTTGTTGTTGAATCATGGAAAGGGACCCACAATCATTTCATGAGTGGGGCAGGCTACTGCTGGTCCCATTCTGTGGGCTGGAAAAGCCCCAGAGGTGTCTTAAGGTTACCCAGGGGAACTGTGCCACTCAGATCTCTGCTGATATTAGAGGACCATAACAAATGTTGCACCTAAACCTTAACCTCTTTAAACAACAAACTACTTTCTTTCCACTTTATTGCCTATTTCTTCCAGCCTCAGATTTTTTACCTCAGGGCAATAGTTCCTCATAAAACTTCCTGTTGAAATTGCATTTGTTCCTGTACTTTGCATTTTATTCCTTGTCTATCAAGCTCTTTTTCCTACTTGACTGGTCTGACTTGTGTTTTATGTCTGTAACTGCCTTGCAATTAATCTGCACTGCAACAATTTTCTATCCCTGTTGCTTTGTTCTTTTTATTGGTTACACCTTTCAATCTCCCCATTTGATCTGTTATTATTTGCCTGTAAAAATGCCTGTCCAATTGTTGATGTGACAATATAACAGCCCTAATTTTCCAGGGAGCTGGGAACACAACTCCCTGTTCAGTTCCTGGGAACTGCCATGATTTAGTGAGTCTGAAAAGAATTCAAGAGTGCACCATGATGAACAGAGCAGAAATGCTGGAGAAGATGATGACCGCCCAGGCCCCAGAGCAGCACAGCCCTACCACTGAGTGCTAAGAGTCAGAGATTATCAGCTTGGGTTTATCATTGTGCTAATGGCAATTAATTATCTTAGGGTCCGATCTAGTATCTCTGCAGGACTCAATAGCCCACGTGATACGTGTCTGCATCAGATCACATTAACCTGTTGATTTTTGCACTGAAACGAGCTACAAGGTGTGAACATGATTAAAGGTGGGATAGATCAAACAGTGATCTTCTAGTGCAGCTTTGCACTAAGGAGAGCTGCAAGGGGGTTAAGGAGACATGGCCATTTTTGACAGCTCAGGCAAAAATGAAGTACAGGAACTGAGTCCTCTCCTAGATACCTGTGTCCCTGGCCCACTGATTGACACTTAGCATAATAAGTGAAGGAGGCTGCTGTCACACAAACCTGCTCTGTCAAGGTGTCCCAAATGTGGCTTTCCACACACAGCCCTGGGGAGGTCAGGCTGCCTGGGAATGATGTTTTCCTTGCATTGGTGATAATCTTGGTAGATGCTTCACGTGGCAGAACATCCACCAGCAGCTTGGCTACTGAAGCTAGCTAACTGGTTAGCAAGTTTTCAGACAATACAAAACTGGGAGGAGTGGTTGATGCATCACAGGGCTGTGCTACCATCCAGAGGGACCTTGGTAGACTGGAGAAATGGCCCAACAGGAACCTCATGCAGCTCATCAAAGGCATGTACCAACTCCTGCACCTGGGGAGTAACATCCCCAATGCACCAGTGTATGCTGGGGACCGACTGACTGGAAAGCAGCTAGGCAGAAAAGCCCTAGGGGTCCTCATAGCTAAGAATGTAAATGGTATCATGGGCTGCATTAGGAGAGTCATTGCCAGCAGGGGTTGACACATTGTTAAACATGGAATCATAGAATCACACTGGTATGAAAAGTTGCTTGAATAGGGTAGAAAAAGGCTGGCTCACTCAGTAGCCACACAAGTAGCTTTCCTCCACTACAACCTCTATATACACCCTCCTGCACCAATGCCTGCCCTGCCACAAGCCCCCTCTCAAAGCCTAGTCCTGTCTGAGCTGGGTACTGTCTATAGCAGGCATTTGCAAGGCTTCCCAGGACTGGCAAGAAACAGGGTATTTTTTGCAAAGAACACATATTTGCAATTCCTGTCACTGTGAACAAGCCAAAGGTCAGTTCTCACCTCTACCTGTCTCCCTGGCATAACAGTCTCTCCCCAAGATATGACCCAGATATCTTTCTCCACTTAAGAATGCAGTAGCTGCACCACAGCTGCCCTCAGTCACTCATTTCTTAGGTTCATAGATTTGTAATGCCAGAAGAGGACATTATGTCGGTCAGTATGACAGCACCATATCACAGGGCATAACTTTTCACCTGGTAATTCCTGCATAACTTCTGCTGGAACTGAGTAAAGCTTATCAAGAGAAATCCAGCAGTGATAGTGTGTGGATCGTCTGGCTCGTAGTTCATAAACAAGCTTTGGTAATGTCTAGTGTGTGCGGGTGACTCACAGGGAGCTGTAAAAGCAACCCAGCTTTGGATCACCTTAGGGCAGAGACAACCCACAGGGAGCTGTGTAGATAGCTCAGCCCCAAGATGTCCATAAGCCACAGACCAAAGAGGACAGAGTTGCACCATGCAAAGAACCAAAACCTGAACTGAGCCTTGATATCCCTCAACACATAATATGCCCTGAGTCTCAATCCAAGCCACTATTCAGTTGTCTGAGAAAGTAAGATAATCTGGAGGGTTTTAGTGTCGGTTTCATCCAACAACCTTGTGTATCCAGATGGGATAATCCAATCAGGCATAATCTTGCCACAGTCATGTAAATCGGTGGATAAAATCCCTAAGGTTCAGGTTAGGAATTGGGAGTTGCCTCTCCAATGCTACATCTCACCTGTATGGAGACTATTCCCTCTTAATCAGGACATTGGCCAAGGTCACCGTTCTAGGATGGAGAGCCCTTACCTGGAGGGGTAAGCAAATATTTAGCATGCTGTAGGTTTGCAAACATGGGTGATTAACTAACACAGGTATAATATTCAGCTTTCTGTCTATGTTGTTATAATGTATTCTTGCTTTTAAGTTGTAATAGTGCATTCTTCCATTGTATCCATGAAAACCTGCACTGGTGGCATATTAGACCTCAGTGAAGTTCAAATAAGGCATTTGTTTGAGTCTTGCAGTTAAACCTGTGAGTGAAGTTCAAATAAATCATTTCCTTGAACCTTTCATTCTAGTCTCTTTTTTGCCACAGATGGAGAATCCACAAAATCATTAGATGTAGTATTACCAGGGCTGTTACCCCATAAAGTGTTGCTTCATGTTGTTATCCTGAATATGTCCACCTTGAAGTTCCAGGCATGGGATCTCACTGTCTTTACTTGCTCATTTCACCAGTCCTCTGCCTTCAGTAACACTTTCCCTACATAGGTGCTCACAGTCTGTGACTAAGACACATCTTTATTTCTGAGTACCCTCCTCTTATAAGTAAGCCTTTTTTCCTAAACTCAGATAATTATCCAAAAATATTTTTAGCAATTCTAGTAGTAATTACTGCATTGTGCCTTTATTCAGACCCCAGGATCATTTCTGACCAATAGGTGAGCTATTGCAGCGAACGGCAGTGATATCACTTTCTTTCCTCCACTCCACTTTCCCCTGATTATACACCCAAGGCTCCCATTAGCTCTCTTAGCCGCATGATTATATTGGACAACTTTATTGACCATGACCTCCCATCCCCTCCCCAACTCAATGACTTCCAGGAGGCAGCCCCACATCCTGTAAGCACTATGCACATCCCGCTTCCCAGAAGCATATGCGGTTAAAGCAGTTGTTATTTAAAGCATTCCAGCTTACAAAACAACATGTAGCTGCCTTTCCCTTACCATTACTCACCATTGCCAGCTATTGCTCCAAACTGCAAATCTTGCTGGTAACGAGCTGATCTTTTTCTTTAGATCACTAATAAATGCATTGCACAGAGAAAAGGTCTATGTTTAACTATGCACCAAGATCTCCTGGTAAGTCACTTTTTTTAAGACATTTTGCATGGTTCAATATGCCATTTATCATGAGACTTAATAAATGGTTTAACAGTCATTTAATATCACTGGGTGCAATTTCTGCAACACTCTCCCCAAAATCATTGTTCCCTATTCACGTCATCCCCCAGGGCAGATACACCAAGGATTACTTTGGCCCACAGGCATTTCAAGAGAAATCCCTCTCTTTTGGGAGGTCTCAGCTACGCTGTAAACATCAATACAATTTTAATCTAAAGCCAAAGAGAGCAACAGTGCAGTTACGTGAGTGTGCCCCTACACACATCTATAAGCACGTGAGGCATATGCATTTGCCAGATGTGTGGGTATGCAATCTTCACCCGTGTCTCCGTGCAGATGTATTACACCAACATATCACAAACAGAGCGGCAGTCTCATTAGGACCTCGGTGATAGATAACCAAAACCCATCACTTGGACTGTGAACAGCTCATAGTTCTTCAGCAGCTGCGTACATGAGATCCTACATTACTAGAGGATTGGTCAGTACTGGGGCAGGCGTAGCTGAGGAGCCTTTAGCTATCTGCAGTCAAATCTCTCCATCCCTGTCTGGTCTGATTGCACTGACAATTTGCCAATATTTGTTATAATACCCTGTATTTTCAGGGTGCATCAGGCCACGATCCATACTAAGGATACATTCATATGCAGTTTCTAAAAGGTCACTCACATTATAGATGTGGCTGTTCAGTGTTATGACTTCCAATAACCTCCATTTGGCTTTTGCGATTTCTTTCTGAAGTTCGAAAGACAAAATCAGCCCTTGGCATAATACAGGTCCATTGATTACAATGTGGTGCTATCACCTCAGATCTCCACCTGAGACTCAACTTTATGTTCTGTGGTAACGTCCTTTTTGGCAGGGTCAGGTGAAAATTTCAAAAGCCCATTGATGGCGGCTCAGCGTGAGGCCCCATGAGTTACAAACTGAAATTTTGTTGAATTTAACAGGGCTTCTCCTAAATAATTGTGATGTTTTAGAAAATCTGCTCTTTCCAGCTGCCTTTTGTTTAACAGCAGGATCCTCTGTTCCTGCAGAGGTTCTGTTTTGGTTGCTGCTGTTACAGTGCTAGAGAATATGAGGGGGAGGGGTAATGGCTGATCTGTTTATTTTGATGACTCCACTCGATGCATCTGGATAGAAAGATACAGAGAATTATTGTCTGATTATGTATTCTTTGGCATTAATCTCAGTAGCTGAAATGAAATGTTGGGGTATTATGAAGTGTGAATGAGCTTCTAATGTGATAAGGAAGGTTAAGATTTGAGCAGTGGCTTGGTTTTCTCGTCGTTCATCTTCAGCACGCCAGATGGTGCGTCGCTGGGCTTTTATTGGTTCTTTATCAATTTTATTAGCCATATGATTTGATTGATCTTATTTTGCCTGAGAAAAAAAATCAATTCAAAAAAAATATAACTTACAAGAGCAGCTCCCTACCTTAAAGAAATAGAAGGGCCTAACAAGCATAAAAAAGTGTTGAAGACCAGAGTGCTTAGAGGAGTTCCAAAACATATACGTACATGAACAGGCATGTTGTTAGATGATGACGCCACCAGGTGAGGGAGGAAGAAGGACGTCATTCAACAGATTGGAGGAGATTGAAAGCTCCTGAAGATGCAGTTGAGAACAGACATCAAGGTACAACAATCCTGTAGAAAAAGCAGTGCAGCACTTGCACCACTGTGCACGCTCCATTGCTTGGGCAGTCTGCCATGCACAAAGCCCGTGGACTTTGGAAGCGTCAGCAAAGAAGAAAGAAGCATGTCCAGGCTTGAGTTCCCCTCAACAACATTTCTAGAAGGGCTCTCTTTTAGATGAGAAAATATGAGGTGTCTAGAGAAGCCAATTTTCAAGGTCTCTGCCATCCCCAGGGGCATAGATCATGGTTGCAGTCTGCAGCTAGGACAGCAGCTTTGACTTCCAGCACCATCATCTCTGGACACTACACCAGTGTCTGCATGGAGATGTATATATGTGAGCTCCCATTATATCTCATAGAGAGCCAGCCCATACAGTTAATGAAATCTAGAAAGTATTCATCTTACCCTGCATTTATGCAGAACTGAACAGCTCTCTGCATTCTGCTGGTTCCATCAACTGGATCTTCACAGATGAAAATGGGAGTTCAGGCACCTGCCTCACACACAGCCACCTTGATTTTAAAGTTTAACTCTCCCTAAATTAGGACAAACTTAAATCCACCAGCAGTTTCTGAAATCAGGGGTAGAATACATCTCTTTTTCCAAAGATAAATCCTTTTTCCATTCCATATCACAGTATAGGTGAGGAAAATTTTTACAACGTAGACATTCTAAAGTAGGGGTTATAAACACCACTCAGGTTGATGGACAGGGCTTTTCTTCAGTAGAAAATGGGCACAAACAGGTACCAACACCACTGTGCTGCAACAGAAGCGCCAACCCTAAAGCCAACCTGAGGATGTATAAGCTGCTACATAAACCTCACTCAGTGCCAGGAGGAAGCAGGTGCTCAGCTATGTGGGGTTTTGCCTCACACTCTCTCAGAGTAGTGCCACCAAGCTGGAGGTTTAGGGATGGAGGACCTTCCTCCCCATCCTAGGAGGCAGAGGTTTTTGATAGCACTTGTGAGAACACATATCCTGTTTGCAGCCACATGCTCCTCCAGCATCCAGACGTTTTTGAAACACCACCTAACAGCTTCGTGATAAGAAAGA
Source organism: Ceryle rudis (assembly GCA_033439905.1). Taxonomy (NCBI): domain Eukaryota; kingdom Metazoa; phylum Chordata; class Aves; order Coraciiformes; family Cerylidae; genus Ceryle; species Ceryle rudis. Next base: position 27,857 of record JAAGNO010014605.1, read on the forward strand.
ATGTTTCACAGTCAAGGTTAAAGCAGGAAATCAAAAACAAGCACTGCCCCCCTCCCCACAGTCCAAATGGAACAAGGAGAGACACAAATAAAACCCCCAGTCAAGAGGAGGAAGGAAATGCTGATGAACAGAGAGTGTAAGTGAACATTATGAATCCCATTACACTTCTATCTCTCAGAGCAGATTGCTGCAGGCAGGAATTTCTGACATACAGTCTAACTTGCTGTAAAGTGTTAACACATATAAAATTGCAGTAATCATAATGCCAAGGAATGAGACAATGACAAATGAAAAAGCTTTCAGAAGTTAATGTTCACAACACACTGCCAGCAAAACACACAATCTATTTAATTACTAAAATGCCATGAGATACTGTTCAATTCTCCATTCAGAGAGACTGTGAGTAAATATGCAAGTGTTATAATACAAAAAGATGGCTACATTAAAGATTGAAATATATGTGGCTGGTGAGATGCAGACACTGCACATTACAATGAACACACTGCATCATAAATTGAACACACTTGACATTATAATGGGCAATGAAAACTATGTCACCTATGAAAACAGCTGCAGATCCTTTAGAACAAGCAGCACTAACTTCTGCAGACTCATAGTGACTTTCTCAGTCTCTGGTTTTTCTACCCAGGTAGTTCAAGGCCACCAGAACAGCCATGGTCTAAGAAGAACAATGGGTCTTTGTTTGGATGGAAGGAATCAATCATTCATCCATGCCATGGAGTCAATCCTCTAGTCACTTTCCTGGCGCTTTGCTGCGCTCCATGCCTCAGTTTAGATAGTAAATTCCACACTCTAAATCAGATACAATCTCACCAGCCCCATCCCTTCCTAAATGCTCTTCCACCTTCTTCCTCTCATGCTTGGGGATGAACATGTGCCTTGGATTGTTCCCAGCGGAGGTGTAACACTGGTTGCAATCTCCACCAGACCACCTGCAGCAGTTACCTAACACTCCAAGCCAGAAATGGTGAGATATTCTAAGCTCCTCCTTCTTTGGCCATAGACTCTTTCTAGTATCCCCCAAGACATCTATCTTCATTGCTAAAAATATTCTTAAAATGGGATTCACACATCACAAGAAGCCCTGGAAAGTAGCCTCAGTCATCACGAGCTTCTCCAACCTATATAGATGCCAAGGGGTAACTTTTATTCTGAGTAAGCTCTCCTGTGCCAACATGAAAATCCCAACTACCTTTGTTGTGCTGGGCCAAACTGACTGTGGAGGGTTCGTCACAGCATTACTGAGTTTCCCTGGAAATGGATGCATCAGAATGAGTGAGGAAAAGGTCATGATGGCAGACTTCAATGCAGCAGCCACTGTCATCAATTAAGGTTGCTGTGCATATTTCAGAACTTTCTGTTGCTTTTTTCACATATGACATGGAATATTTAATATTCATGGGACCCCATGCGGTCCTCAGGATGTCTACCCAGCAAACCATATATTCTGCTCTACAAGCAGTAACTTTGATTTAACATTACTAGTGTCTCTTCCTAAATCAGTTTTGATGTCTCCAATTCCGTACTATCATATATCCGTTTCAGCAAGTTATGCTTTGATTCACAGTGAGCAATCTGGTTCATCAAATAATCTATTCCCTCACCTCAGTAATTATTTTTAATGGGTGATTTATGTTTTCATGATTAAAGCAGATTAAAAGCAGAGCACAGCATATTTCAGTGTGTGCTACATGTCTAGTACTTTCAGAATGTGGATTTGAGTTGGTACTTTCTCAATTCCAGGATTGACTGACACATCACAAAATGTCACTTCATTAGGAGACAAACAGAAATAATCCAACTAGAACAAATTTTATTGATGAAGTGGAGCAGAGAAATATCAGGGTCACTTATCATTTTGTATGTGGGGAACAGGCAATGAAATCTTTATCGGAAAAATCTCTCTGACAGGAATGCACTTAATCTTGTCAGAGATAACACAGACAGAGTAATATATGGCTTGATATTTATAATAGCTACAGTAGATAGCCCTACCCAAACCTGCTGCATCAGCAGTTCACAAGCCTTAAACTACTTTATGTCAAATGCCTTTGAAGATTTCATTTCTCTCTATTTATTTTTTTTCCAGGAAAATCCAGTACCCAAGCATTTCTTATGTGCATATTGCAAATTGCTCAGCTAGAGCACAAATGGTGCAATGTACTCCAGATCATGCAGGGTTTGCTAAGACTCTTGCAGCTGCAGAAGCTGCTTCCACATGACACAATGGCCTACACTTTCAAAATGGTGGATGGGATCCCTCTAACAGCAAAATGCTAGCAGAAATGCTCATACCACTTGTCTTTCAAGATGACTTACATTTTGTTTTATAAGTAGCTTAAGCCTTTGAAAACCAAATTGCTTTTGCATTGCTCCAGAAAGATGTTTCTCTTCTGTCACACCAGCAGCTCCTGAGGAAAATGTAATCACAGTCAGTAACCTATACATGAGGATCATCCCAGTCCGATGACATCCCCAATTCCAGGGTGGGGAACTGTCTCTGCAAATGGAGCCATGGTTTATGTCGTGTTTTATGCATTGTCTTTCAACTATACTACAGTAGTAAAGTGAACTTATTTTTCAGTAACTGAACTGAAAGGAATGTAAACCAACCTCCTCTGACAGGTATTTGTGTATACCTGTTCACAAATACCTCAAATGCTGGCAGCTCTACATCCTCCTCAGCAAATCTAGTCAGTGTTTCATTACCAAGTTTCTTGTGATGTCAATCTCAAATCCTCCCCGTTGCAATCAAAATCCATCATTTCCCATATTATCCCCCAGGGACTTGGAAAATAAGCTATTCTTGGTAGAAGTTCATTGTGTATTTGAAGACTAGCACTGCTCCTCTTCAGTCTTTCCATATTTAGGCTGAGCAACTGTGCTGTTCCCAATCTTTCTAGGTTATATTTTCTATTAATTTACAGTAGGATTCAGCTTCTGATGACTGAACCTCTGTAAGTGACTGTCTATGGCTCTATACATGGAAGCCAGGTGTCTAAGATCCCAATGTAGTTGACAGTCAGTTAACAGACATTAGAGAATTATTCCATTCAATGTAAAGCAGACATCTCCACTGGCTATTTTCCCTACACCATCAGCAGCTATGAGAGTTTAGACATCTGTTTTGCTTGTAGAAACTTACACTGTAGTCACAAAATCTTTGGTATCTATACTAGATATCAAATGATTCCAATATAATTTTGTTTTCCACTGAACCAGCTGTGATGAATGTTACCTTATCATCGAATGCTTTGGGTTGAAAGGGACCTAAAAGATCATCTAATTCCAGCCCTTCTGGCAGGGACACATTCTGCTGGACCAGGTTGCTCAAAGCCCCATCCAACCTGGCCTTGAGCACTTCTGGGATGGGGCATCAACAACCTCTCTGGGAAATCTGTTCCAGTATCTCACCACCCTCACAATAAAGATTTTTTGTCTAATATCTAATCTAAAACTCTCAGTTTGAAACCATTACCCCTTGTCCTATTACTGCACTCCCTGATGAAGAGTCCCTCCCCATTTTTCCTGTAGGCCCCCTTTAAGTACTGGAAGGCTGCTATAAAGTCTTCCCTGTCTGTCCTTCCTAAAGAGCCTGTACCCTTCCATTTCAATGCTGCAGTCATAGAAGCCACCCTACTATGTCTCTGCAATGCCAATAAGACCATAGCCCTGCAGACATGCACACTTCTCTAGCTCCTCTTGTTTATTCCCTGTGCTACATGCATTTGCATAGAGGCATTTAAGTTGGGCCCCCAATGAAGCTGGTTTACTGACTGGAGTGACTGGAATCACTTCGTGCTGCTCTTTAAGTGTTCTCCTGCTGACCTGTGATCCCTCTCCACGCTCTGGACACCTATTCCTGGTACTGGCATCAAACTGCAAGGAGTGGGATGAACTGAAGTTCCCCTCCCTTGGCTGCGACAACTGAGTATTGTCAGAGCCTCTCTCCCCCCACAGCCTGAGCAGCCCCCAGGCTGCTGCTATCATTTCTTATAGCACAGAAAAGCCAAGCCCTGCACAAACACACAGTGAGAGGCAGTCCCTGCGCGGGTGCTTACAAGCAAAACAAGCCCAACAGCAATAAAGAAAAGAGAATCATCTCTAGGCCCAGGATCCCCAGTCTGGGATGAGTGAGATCTATAGGAAAAAGTTTTCCTCCATCTTACCACTCTCTTATTCTTGCTCTACACACATCACCTTGCAGACTCAGTGGTCAGTTTACCCACTGGAACCAGCTCCCAGCAGCTGTGTCCATAATGGGGAGAAGTCAAAGCCAGTGCCTGTTAACTGGCAGCATATTTCTGCAAGATGAGATTGGAAGTGACTTCCGCAACAGCTGTCAATTGAAGTATCTCTGCAGATAAGAAAATTTTGTTTTCACCTCTGCTCTCCTACAGACCAAACTCACTGACTGATGTTCCTAAGGAGCATCTAGAAAGCAGTGTCTGTAAATGTCACCCGAGGGATAGGAAAGGGAAAACCACACCACAAAACCTTGCCTCTCCATGTGGTTCAGAAGAAATAGGTCAAACTGTTATTTTGATTTTCACAGCTGAGGTGCAGCATCCTCCTTTAAAGCTGGAGCTCCCCTGAAGACAGAAACGGGGAGCAGACTGAAGCCCCCATAATCAAAGGGAAAATGGTCAATACCTGCTACACCACTTAGACACAAGTCTATGGGCTGGATGGGATCCACCCAAGGGTACTGAGTCAGCTGCCAGAAATGCTCACCAAGCTACTGCAATCATTTACCAGCAATCCTGGCTAACTGGGGAGGTCCCAGTTGGCTTGACGTTAGCAAATGTGACACCCTTGTATCTACAAGATAGGCCAGAAGGAAGATCTGGAGTACTACAGGCCTATCAGTCTGACTGCAGTGCTGGTGAAGGTTACAGAGCAAATCGTCTGAGTCCCATCATACAGCATGTAGACGGTGACCAGGTGATCAGGCCCAGTCAGCCCATAGGTTCATGAAAGGCAGGTCCTGCTTGACTAACCTCATCTCCTTCTATGACAGGGTGGCCCACCTAGTGGGCAAGAGAAAGGCTGTAGATGTCTACGTGGACTTCAGTAAAGCCTTTGATACAATTTCCCACCACATTCTCCTGGAGAAGCTGGCTGCTCATGGCTTAGATGGGCATACACTCTCCTGGGTAAAAACTGTCTGGAGGCTGTGCCTGGAGAATGGTGGTGAATGGAATTAAATCCAGTTGGCTACTGGTCACAAGGGGTGTTCCCCAGGGCTCAGTATTGAGGCCTGTTCTCTTTAATATCTTTATCAAAGATCTGGATGAGGGGATCAAGGACGTCATCATTAAGTTTGCAGATGACACCAAGTTCGGTGGAAATCTTGATCTGCTTGAAGATACAGAGGGTCTGCAAAGGGATCTGGACAGATTGGAACAGTGGGCCAAGGCCAATGGTAGAGGGTTCAACAAGGCCAAGTTCCAAGTCCTCCACTTGGGTCAGAACAACCCCCTGCAACACTAGAGACTTGGGGAAGAGCGGCTGGAAAGCTGCCCAGTGGAAAAGAACCTGGGTTCTGCTTGGCACCCGGTTGAAGATGAGCCAGCAGCGTGCCCAGGTGGCCAAGAAGGCTAATGGCATCCTAGCTTGTATCAGCACTAGTATGGCCAGCAGAACCACACTGTGATCGTCTCCCTTGTACTTGGCAGTGGTGAGGCTGCACCCCAAATACTGGGTTCAATTTTGGGCCCCTCACTACAAGGGCATCGAGGAGCATGTTCAAAGAAGGGCAATGAACCTGGTGAAGGGTCTAGAGCACAAGTCTTATGAGGAGCAGCTGAGGGACCTGGGGTTGTTTAGCCTGGAGAAAATGAGGCTCAGGGGAGACCTTACTGCTTTCTACAACTACCTGACAGAAGGTTGTAGCAAGGTGGGGGTCAATCTCTTCTCCCAGGTAACAAGTGATAGGACAAGAAAAAAAATCACAGAATGGTAGAGGTTGGAAGGAACCTCTGGAGACCATCTCATCCAATCCTTCTGCTAAATCAGGTTCACCTAGAGCAGGGTGCCCAGGTTCAGATCCAGGTGGGTTTTTAATATCTCCAGAGAAGGAGACTCCACAAAATCTCTGGGCAGCTTGTTCCATGGCTCTGGAATGGCCTCAAGGGGCACCAGAGGAGCTTTAGATTGGACATTAGGAAAAATTTCTTCACTGAAAGGGTTGTCAGGCATTGGAACAGGCTCTCCAGGGAAGTGGTCGAGTCCCCATCCCTGGAGGTATTTAAAAGACCGGTAGATGTAGCCCTTAAGAACATGGTTTAGTGGTAGACTTGGCAGTGCTGGGTTAAAGGTTGGACTCAATCTTAAAGGTCTCCTCCAGCCAGAATGATTCTGTGATTCTCTGTCAGTGTGCAACTGCATCATGTAATGCTGGGCAGAGCCTGAAGTCTGAAGCTGGGCAAAAATTTCCAGACAATTCCATTTTTAACAACAGAAATCTCAGTCTATGAGACTAAAATTTTACATGAGTTTATTTGAATCATTTTGAGGAGGAAAAGTGTGGTAGCTTTCAAGGGCCTTCAAGTATTTTATTCTGTTATTTTAAAAGGATTTGTCTGTGTGTTTAAACTACACATATCTTTCACCCTGAATACATTTATTTTGAAATGGAAATGTGGAAGTTAGGTTTTGTCCTGCCCAGAACAAATTGTTCACTGACAAAGAAGGCTCATGGCAAAGGTGGAGTTACACAGCCAGTTCTTCCTGACCCGCTGTGAGATCAAGTACTTGACGTAACCCTCTGCCTATGAAAGTCTTCCCAGCATCACCGGCTTCCTGCACAGACCGACCTGACTGGGACATCGCATGTGGCAGCTGGAGCTGAAAGAGCCATTGATTTCATCTGCCCTGAAAAGTACTCCATGCTCCACTTGGTTTTAGTGCTGCTTTTGTGCAGGAGTCTTTTAGACCTGATACCCATTATCTCCACACACAAAAATATATCCTGCAGCCTTGAATCACAAATGCCTAGAGTCCAATTTTAAGACATTACATTTCTGGATCAAGTTATTGGCTTGCTGTAAAAGATGTACAGATATGAATCCATCACCCACATCTGAGACATCTCACTATTGCTCTAGTGGAATTTTGAGGTATGGGGCAGTCAGGCAGTTTGGTTTGCCTCTGGCATATTGGATTTCATGGAAATACTGATATTCAAAAATAAACCAGCAAAAGTCTTGACCAGAAAGAAAAAGGGTGGCAAGTCGCACTCTTGACATCTGTGCAAACATGTAAAAGCCACACAGCAAAGACAGGAAGATGGGAAGGTTTGGGGGCTCAATGGCTTGTCTCTGGAAATCCTGCGTGTCTCGATGTACACTGTTGGCTCAACTGCACATCAGTTCTTCCACCTGTAAACTGGCAACACCCGTTTGCTGGGCTCATGTGGTGTTGTAGGGATTATGTCATTAATAGTTGCAAGATGATCGGAACACAGGAAAGTGCTAGTTCAAGGTCCAGAACACACTGGTACTTTTTTACCAAATCCAAATCTGAGAGGAAGGAGAGGAAGTTTTAAGACAAAACCTACAAAGTCTTCACAAACTTTTAAATAAAACAGACACAGAAACCTTCCTGTATGAAGCCACAGCTCCAGCAGGAAATAACTGGGGTCAAAGTGTTGAAGTCAAATGAATGTCATCACACAGAGAGCAAAGAGCTTTGGATCAGGCTGTTGAGGAGTTAAGCATGTGAGCACATAAGCATGATCTGCTTCTCACGGGAAAACACCACCTACATGCAGCTCTACCAACCTCAGATATTAAAAAGGAGATCTTTTTTAAAACAGATAGAGTTCTTTGCCTTTCCACTGTAGCAGGAATCCAGTGCAAGGGAAGCTGAAAGATTCCCCTACCAGAGTGACCAAACTTTTTCTGGAGATCAGGCAGGCAATCAAACTCGGCAAACCCCAGCTTTTTATGCAGAAAACCTCTTTCAAATCTTTAAATGTCATTTTAAAATGAGTTTGGAAAAACAACAGTCGTGACAGGTTGGTGATATGAAAATTACTGTTTAATGAGAAGAAAGAGCAGAGCTGAAACAGCAGGTATCTTGGACAAAGAGCTCCCTCTAGCTAACCCAGTAGCGCTCAGTAGCACAAAACCATTTCTTGAACCACACAGCAACGCTGCACATAACACAAGCTGTACCTCACAGGAAATCTTGCAGTATAGTGCACATGCAGCATGAAAGGCTACTTCTCATCACCCCATAGCTTACAGAACAACAACAAATATTAACAAGTAAGCCATTAAGTTTGGCTTCTGGAGATGTCACCTCCAAGGTTATTTCTTAACATTAAATCAAATCTGCCTTAAAAGATTTTTGCCACTTCTTGTGACTCTCTCGGCATCTTACAAAAAAAAACAAACAAAAACAACAACAACAACAACAACAACAACAACAACAACAACACAACAAACCAGAGCTCTCAATATGATGTTAATCTGTGTAATGCAGGTGATGTTTCCTCTCCAGGTCCACCAGGAGGAGATGGTTAAGCAGAAATTGTTCAATTACCTCTGAAATGCACCCATTTTAGGGAGGTGAGGCAGGACCTCTTCAAATACAACTGGCAGCACTAGCCAAAGGATGATTTCCATTATCAGAAAGCAATGGGGAAAATTCAGCATTCCCGCAGTAACCAACACAGTGGAAATGGATTAATTATGCTACACAGCTACTTACAGGCCATGAGAATGGGACAAGTACCCCTCCAGCAAAATAGACTTCTAGTAAGCTAAGGAGGGCAGTGCCTACGCACCCTGAAGCCCTGATAATTAACATCATTTTGCATTCCAAAAAAGATTTGATTCAACCTCTTCAAAATCCCTTTGAATTCTGATAAATTCAGGGTTGATTCCTGGTCTGTGAGCCAACCACTGACCTGCCTCCTGCCTTGTCCCCAGCAGAGATGGGGCACAGGTCTTAAAGTAGGTCGACTGCCCTGACAACCCATCCTGAGCCTGCACAGACTCAACACAGGTTGGAGCTACTGTCTCTGCTTCTTAAATACCCACATACCCAGCAGCAGCAGCCCTGTGCTGTGTGTTAGGTAGCAGCAACCATCCCACCCTACCCCAATTTACTCTCCCCATCCTTGAGTACAAAGTAGGCACCAAAGAGCAGTTCCAATGGCTGCTGGGGGGGCAGGAGAGGAGATGAAAATGGTTAATTTTCCAGAGGGCAAAGACGGTTACATCTCTGGAGAGAAAGATATCATGAGGATATGGTCACACTCCCCAGATCTAGCACTTGCAAGGGTTGGACAATGCTGCTGCAAGTAAGGAGGACCCATGTTGTGCTTTTATCCTCCACCAAGGAACTCAGCACAATTTAGGAGGAAAATAAAAGTGCAGCTGCCCTGTATTGCTTTACTGAGAGATAGAAAAACTGGTTTCACAGTCAGCTCTATCTGTCTAGGGGTGATGTCTGATCAAAGACCTGAGTCTGGTTCTCTATGAGAGCTGGATAGAGCTGTGAGAAAGACTGGGGAGGGTCTTACATCAGGAGCATACAGCCTCTTCCTTCTTCTGTATCATGGAGCACTGGCAGCACCATGCAAGGTCATGATGGGGGTGGTTGAGAGTCTGTAACACCATAAATCGATGCCTAGACAGTGTCAGGTACTTCAGTCTCTGCCAATTTTCACCCTTCGTTGAGTTTCCCAAATACAGACACTGTTTCTCAGAAGTCATCATGGTTGTTGTTCTTGATTTATGAGCCATGAAGAAAGAACTGATAAAGAAAGTAAATAGAAGTAGTGCTTAGAATAAAACAGTATCTTGAGACAGATCGGTGTCAGCCTCCTCCCAAACCACCCCAGACTCAATACAGTATTTCTCTTTGTCAGGGAAACATCTAACCAAGTAATTAGAATCACCATAAAACCTTTGCTTATAGCTTTTTATAACTTTCCCTGAGGAATTAGTCCTACCTAAAGAGAAGTAAGCCAGAAAAGAAGAAAACTTGAACCTATTCATCGTCACAGCTGTATCAAGACGCTTATTTTTAGTTAAAGCTCATCCAATGTATGAATTAGCACAACACTCAAGCTTGCCATGTTTCCTTGCCTCAAAACAAAATCCTAGTTAAATACCTACACCCAGACACAGAGAGCTTTAAGTAAAGAATAGAGGTTGGACTTCAGAGATTAACTGAAAAGAAGTTTCCTTCATCTAAATTTAATTAATGTGCCTCCTTATCAGGTTTTAGAAAATTGCTCAGAAGTCACAAGCACTGTACAAACAGTTTCTAGAAGTATAAAGGTCTAGGATTTCCTTTCTGGTAGAAAAAAAGATAAAAATTTGTGTTACTATATAGTCTCTAACAGTCTAATACACTGCAACTATCTGATTTTCTATTAAAGGCCAAAAGGGAAGAATTCAAATAGAAATGCCTTCTATCACTATATTCTGTACATAAAGCAATGTATAGATGCAATAAGGAAGTTAATTGGTTTCATGTTGCTTGGAGTGCACATAGAAGAAAATTAAAAGAACCCAATTGCTATCTCTAATTAGAATTTCTGAGGAACAACATTGTATAGATGGATTGTCAGCTTCCTCAGCTTTCCTACTCATGCCAGTCAAATTTATGCACCCCCTTTCCAATTAGTACCTTAATTCCCTTTCCATAATTACCAAGCTAGTGCTGGCTGCTAGTTTATTTTAATTCAGAGAGTCACAGGGATGCTAGCACCTATCTACCAACGAGCAGCTGGCCAATGGGGTAAATCACTGCATTGCAGTGATGTCCAAACACTGTGACATGGTGTATTTCTGTGAAATTAAACCTGTTGCGATCATCACCTAGGTGATGAAGAGGCCAAGGTACTTCGGGTTAGAAAAGAAGTAGGTGAAAGCAAAAAGTTTTGCAAACCACATGGCTGTTGTAAAACATTCAAATGCACACAAAGCTTTTCATAAATACCTCTGCTTTACTCATAGGGTCCTTTGGCAGCTTGGGTTAGGTTTGGTTACCTTTTACTGCACTGAGTCCAAACAAGAGGCTGTCAAGGCAAGCACAGCATAAGCTGTGCAGAAGGGACAGCTGAAGGATGGTGTAGGATGATAGGAAATCTCACCCCTCCCAGGCTGTAGCTGACGTATGCTTTCCTGCTTGTCTTCACTCAGATCAGAAAGTAGTTTCTTAATTTTTAAATTATCATCCATCATCATTGCCAACCATATCCTGCACTGCATGGCCAGCAGGCTGAGCAAAGTCATTCTGCTCCTCTACCTCACTCTTCTGAGATCCCACCTGGAGTACTGCATCCAGCTCTGGGGTCCTCAGCAAAGGAAAGACATGGACCTGTTGGAGCAGGTCCAGAGGAGGCCCACAAAAATGATCAGAGGGCCAGAACACCTCTGCTGTATGGAAAGACTGAAAGAGTTGGGGTTGTTCAGCCTAGAGAAGGCTCTGAAGAGACCTAATTGTGGCCTTTCAATACTTGAAGGGGGCTTATGAGAAAGATGGGCAGAGACTTTTTTAGCAGGGCCTGTTGTGACAGAACAAGGGGTAATGGTTTTAAACTAAACATTTTATCTCTAATGGGACAGCAAGCACTGGACAGTGCTAGGTGGAATCATTACTGAGAGTTGGGGATCCTGCTAAGACTGATGAGAGACACATTTTGACTGCATAAAGGGCACATAAAAATGGCAAAATTGTCCATCAGTTTCCCAATTATCAACACTGCCTGAAAGCTCTCCTCTGCCGATTCCCACTCTCTTCTGAAATGGAGAAAGTAAATCAAGTCCAGGCTCCTGGATTGCCTACACACTTCCATCAAGTGCTCCAGTTAAATTTCAGCAAAGAATGCCAAGGCAAATGACGGATTTTTTTTACCATCTTCAAAATCCTTGAAAAGGCACCCCTATTAAAACCTGGCCATTTCACTGTTCTGAAAAGTCTAACTAAGGTACTCTTTCAAAAGATAGAGGGATTCATAATTCAGCTCAGGAAAGCTGTAGCAGAATTAAGTAATATGCAGCATTTCAATAGAAATGACCTTGAAAAAACTGGTTGCTAATATACCAGAGGTACTTTACCTACAGAAAAATCAGAGTAATGGAACGTGCTGCTCAATAGCAATGACTTTGCACCTTGTAGGCTAACCACGGTGGCCCAATTAAGTTTTGCTTATACAAATGTTAGCTGAAGAGTAAAAGGTTTGCATCAGTTACAACTTGGTGCAATGAACTGGACAGAAGCTTGGATTGGTTTTAATTATTAAGTCTAATGTGAGGATCTTAACACTATAAGAAGAATTTAAAACCAACTAGAAAGCAGGAGCTGACAGGTTAATGGACACTGTCACTGGTGGTAGATGGCTGTTGAGAAATTCTTCCTACAAACCTTTTTCATCAAAATTAAGATGACCCAATGTTTTCAACTTCTTCTTCAGGTTAAGCACAACATCACCAAAGAGGCAAAAGTAAATCAGCTTTTTAAAAGCATGTGGACTTTTAGCAGCTTCCCTAGAGAAAATTACAGAGGAACAGAAATACTTTCCTTAGTGATCACGTGGGATAAACCACTGTGTCTTCTTCCATGTTATGAACCTGCACAACAGCTTAGGTTTTGGACTATCAGAAACACTGCGGTAATCAGCAGGACAAAATGTAATAATGTACAATAAACCCATCTATCTCCCCAGTTCAAGAGAGACAGGGGACTACTGGAGAGAATCCAGCAGAGGGCAACAATGTTGACTAGAGAACTGGAGCATCTCTCTTGGGAGGAAAGGTTGAGAGAACTGGGACTATTCAAGCCTGGAGAAGACTGAGAGGAGATCTCATCAGTGTCTACATATATCTAAAGGATGGGTGCAAGGAGGATGGAGCTGGAATCTTTTCTGTAACGCCCAGTGACAGGACAAGAGGCAACAGGCACGAACTGGAACACAGGAAGTTTTATCTAAGTATGAGGGAAAACTTTACTGTGAGAGCGACGGAGCCCTGGAACAGGCTGCCAAGGGAGGTTGTGGAGTCTCCTTCTCTGGAGACTTTCATACCCGCCTGGATGTGATCCTGTGTAATGTGCTCTAGGCAATCCTGCTGTAGCAGGGGGGTTGGACTAGAAGATCTCTGGAGGTCCCTTCCACCTCCGACGACTCTGTGAAAAGAAGATGGATATAGGATTTCACCCAGGAGGTACCCATAGTTGTGGAGTAAAGGTGTGCACAGAAAACAGCATCAGTGACCACAGGCTTTATACTAAATGTCAGCAGAACTCTCCTCCCTGTCCCCCTGTGTCCCACAACACTTTTGTGTTTAAAAGTCAATACAATCCAGAGTAATGCAGCCATTAGAGTGAATTAACACTACTTCTGACTCTCTAAGGAAGCTCTTACAGCTACGCCTCAAGTATTATAACAGCTGGACTAAGAAAATTGGACCATTCTCCCAACAAGAGGATAAACTGAAAACACCTTCCCCAGTACCGGTGAGTGACAGGAGATCCTATCTGCAGCCACTGTTGTTGCTCTTCTATTTTTAGCCTGGAAAAAACAACAGTTGCTTGATCCTGGCTGCTACATTCTCCCCAGTGAAGGTGGCACTCCACTTTCTATAGATGACTCCTTTCTAAGCACCCCAGAGCTGCACCTTGCTACCAGAAACATCTATTGTCAAGATCCTTCCCAGCCAAGGAGGTAAGAGACATTTACTGCTGTGTGCATGCTAGTGACTCACAAATTTTACTCTAAAGCTGCCAACAAATAACCAAATAAATGAAATTATTCTTTCACCCATTAAATATTGGTCTGCTACAACCACCAACATCCCATAGACATGGTACACTTTTAAAAGACACCACTACAGCATATAGGAAATCTACGTGATGGATTTCCAGATGCTCAGATGAAGAAAACAGTGTTGTCTTGAATAGCATCAAAACAAGGCCCAGCATTGGAGCTGCCTGTGTTGCTTCTGTCAGTCATTCAGAAACAAGAAGCAGGGGCTGAGCTGCTGCCCTTCCCCTGGTGCATCCACAGGGAAAATTTTCCTGCAAAGAACCCGTGATATGCTCAGCACTCCCGATCAATGCAGCTTAAATACCTCTTTTACTGGAACACCCCACACCCTCAGGAAAACCAGGTTTATTATGACACTGCGCGGGTAGTCCAGCAAATCACTCATCTGTAAACAATATAATCAGAAGCTTATCCTCAGGGTAACGTCCTAGTACAGCAGTCCATAGCAAGAGAATATTAATAGCCCTTTGTGTAAGTGTGGGAAATGCTCTGGTCTGGGCTTGGAGAGGAGCCTTTGATACTTCAGCACAGTCACCGATCCTTCGTATGAGTTACAGGAAGTCCTCTGCCTTTGTTCCTCCCTCTGGCCACAAAAATATTTAGCCACCTTGTACAATCGTTAACTTGCAAGAAGGACACCCCCATGTAAGCGGAGGGTGTTATTACATATATATCTATATGTAACAGCACGTCTTTTGCTGCTTTAGAGTCATTCTTAATGGTTAACTTACCTTCACCACTGGAATCATGTTGCGATGAGGAACTTGGAAGGCACCTCAAAATTCAGAGACGGTTGACTTACAGCACTCCAGTGTCAATGGCAATTGCTGTTGTTCACTACAGGACATAAGTGGATCAGACAGGTAACAACCTTACAGGAAGCAAATGTGGCTGAAACAACAGGAGGCTTGACAGTAATTTTCAATGCAGGACACATAGCTGGATACTGTGCAGCTGAATGGCTTGAATGACAGATGTCTACTGTATAATAGCAAACATCATACAGCAGCTGAGAGCAGGGTATGGAAACACTGCACTCAGTTCTATAGCAGCAATGAAAACATGACCAAGCTGTAGTAGTCCAAATGTCCTGAAGGGCAAGCACTGAGCTAACCACAGGTGATGCTTCAGACTGACAAAAAGAGATTTTTGAACTGCTGGCCAATGAATTTGGCCAAGAATTTCTTTGTTTAAAATGAATAGGAAGGGAATACTTGGAGCTTCCAAGTTCTTCTTTAGTTTTGCTCGTGCTACACCCACAGCTAAGAGATTGCACAGGGAGTTCAGCTGACACCACAGGAACCAGAGCACAGCTTTTTTTACAAAGATCTTCAGTACCACATGACCTGAAAGAATGGGAGAAGGGCCACTAAACTGGCTATTATCATTCAAAGCCCTGTCAGTACTAGTCATGGTCTTCATCAATACCATAAGCAGAGATGTCAGAAAGATCAGGCCGCTATTGAAAAGGCCACATGCAGCAAAGCCACAGCATGGCTGTCTCAGGTGTCATAATTCCCATTAAGATTAAAACAAAATCAGTCTCAAGGTAATAAAGCCCCTTTGACTTTATGGTGCCTTCTATCTTAGTACTAATTTAGAAAATGAATACTGATAAAACAGGATCTGCTGGAGAGCTGGCTGCCCTCCTTCCCCCCCCCAGGGTTTTAGTCCCTGTCCTTTTTCAGTGTCCACGTTTCAACTCTTAACACGTTGTTCTCCTCTTCTTCTGTCTGCTTTTTCTTAGAAGCTCTGGTTCTTGTTTTGGAAAAGGTTAAAGCAATCCCAATTGGTATAAAAGGAATTCCTAAAGCTATTTAGGAGTTTGTTTTTTGCCTTCAGTGGCAACAGATGCAGACTCAGGAACAGGAATTACAGTCACTGATGAGCTAAAAGCTGCCTTTAGGATAGCAAGACAGAATCCCAGAATCTGAACTCCCTATTATTGAACTACAAAGCTGTAATAAATGCTTTAGCTGGTGTCCCCAGCACTTGATAAATCACAATACAGCAAGTCATTGCAGGATTGCTTGTTAGAAGGAAGAGATAGCTGATAGCTGTGTAACTGATAGCTCAGCGAAGATAAGAAGATAGGAAGAAAAATAACCTTAAAAGCAGAATCATGAAATACAAACAAGGAAGAGATTAAACAAGAACAGCTACAGTCCAGGAGTAAGATGATTCCCAAGGTGTCAAAAGAAGATCTTTAAACACAAGCAGTGCTGTCACAAACAGCAGCAATGTGAAATGAACCTTGTCAGCTCTGATGCTGCACATCAACCCAGAGCCTTTGAAAATATGTAATATTCAGACTCACACAAATTACACCAGGCAGTTAAAATACACCATCACAAAGTACAACTGATTAATGTAGAAAGGATGCATGGAAAGAATAAACACTCACAGTGCATCTGATCTTGACCATTACACTCAGTTTAGTGCTACTATCAGGTGGTAATAGGTAAATGGATGTCTGAATCGACACAAATACAGGACAATGTGAAAACATTAAGAGAAATTAAGAAACGCGGGGTCTTTCCCTGCTTTTAGGAGTAACCAGGTTTTCTCAGCCTTTCAGAGGTTTTAGTCATAACCTGATGCTCTCAGGCTCAGAATAAGTCTCAAGTTTCTGAAGAAGGGTTAGCAAATGTCTGTTCTCATCAGAGACTAGATACTCCACCAGAAAATTTGGGCCTAAACTTGTTACAGATATTTGAGTTTCTGGGAAGAAAACTCTTCTAACTTAAGTTCAGCTGCAGATCTTGATCTAACTTCATGGAGAGAAACAGGCAGTGCCACCAAATCATTCACCTGCTCTATTTCAGACCTGCGTGAATCGCACTCAGGGGTGCATACTTCTCTCCTTGGATTATAAAGGGAGCCAAAACTGATGAGCTCAGATTTAGGTATCTTTGAGAATCATGAAGTGGAACAGATGAATTCTGTCCTAAAAAATAGCACCTCATCTCGGGACTATAACCCCATTTTCTCACCATGCAACAGTGAGTTACTTGGGTATCAGCTACAGAATCAAGACTAACAAATGCAAGGACAGTTTTCCTCACGTGAAAGCTGATGCCTTCAGGAGAAGGAAGGGCTGTAAAGTAACCAGTTTTTCATAATGCATCCCTTTCCAGGTGGATTTCCTCACATCTATCTTCATTCTGCTGCCCTTCACAGAACTGCCCAGAGACCTGAAAAACCGTGACAGCATGGTTGATATGATCAAAAAACAAACAAAAAAAGACAAACCTAGAGCAAGAGATGTTAGTGTTGACCAGGCATGCCAGGCTGACATATGTTTGTCCTCCTAGCAGAGCACTCACCATTCCCATGATAATATCGGAGATCATCTGGATTGAAGAAAATTAGTATCTGCTGTTAATTGTTGCTGCAAAGGTCCGGTAGCATGCAGAGTGCATCTCCGACAGTATGTAGAATTGGTCAAAATATGAGGTTTACTGGAGTTTTGCTCACAAAACCAAAAGAACACTTTGACCAAACCCTTTTGAGAGGATTTCTCAATGAAATGAAAACTTATACTCAAAAATAATAACACACAAAAGAGTGGGGATAAAAAAAAAAAAGGTGGGAAATCCTGGAAGTACTTGTCTGTAATCCCAAAAGAAAAGTAAAACCCAACCAGAGCCATTCTGTCGTTAAGGTGCAGCTTAACAGAGGTACCTGATTTATAATATTTTTATTAGCATCATTTGGAAGAGACTAAGTTCAGTTTGGGGATTGAAATGCTTTATTTTCCACACACACAAAAAAGACTTCTTTGATGAAGCAGTGTTTAATCAATGGTTTTTGGACTAGTCTAATCTGGTTGAGAAAATGCCAAGCAGCCCATCACAAATCCTCCTTAAACCTTGTTCACTAAACCAATACCACTTCGGTACAGCCAAAGCTAATGGGGTTCTGCTCAAGGACTGTGCCTATCCCATCATCTAATTGATCCCAGTTCAGGTCCCAATTGTGTCAATCCAGAAACCATCTTCATAATTGATGCTGCTTGGATCTATTATTAGGAATTTCCCCAGAAAGGGGTGAATGGCAAAAAAGGATTACTCCCATTTATTTTAAACTCACCTCATTATATAAAGAAAGGTGGCTTTTACTTTGATGTCCACACTGTATGCGTGCTCTTGCCTGTCATGTTCATTCTCCAACTCATGAGTCCTGTGCCTTATTATACTTCTGCCTGATGATAAAATACAGTAACCAAGCCACCTTCTATGGTTTTTTGTTTTTTTTTTTTCACTCCAGCCAGCCCTTTTCTTTTCCTACATGCATTTCAAAAAAAAAAAAAAAAAAAAACCAACAAAAAAACCCCACAACAACCAAAACCAAAATTATTGCTTAATTCAGGGAATCTCACTTCAAGTGACAGCCACATCAAGAAGCTACAGAACTATCCCTCTGAAGGCAGCAGAAGCCCAAATGTGATCCTGAAAAAGGCAACCTGTGAGCACCACCCCACAAAGCATGGTCAGAAGCTACCTGAATGATCTCGGGGAGCTGCTGCTCTGCCTGGTGATTTCTGGCGGTGGCTAAAGCAGATAAAAAGTAGCTGCGCAGAAGCAAATCTACTTCCACATAATTTATTATCCTAGTGTAAAGCTTTAATGTACTTATTTGAACAATTAAAGTGTGCTCTCTGGAGCGTAACTCTCTTTTTGCTTCTGAAGACACAATGGCTCATGAATCAGTAAGTGCTACAGCCAGGACCCCAACATGTGTTTCATCGCGAGTTGCTTGTTTCTCTGTACACACCCAGGAGAAAGAAATAGCTTTAATAACAGACACCATTAAAGAAAGATTTTAAGAAAATGAGGAACCTCACACAAAAATCCCTGAGCTTCTGGGACAAATTTGCTCACAGCTGGAAGCTTAATACGTTTAAGGGTGGCTGATCTTACTCTAATACAATTTTTATAAGATTTTTGCAGTCCTGCTGTAAAAGCCTGTGGCACAAATCATGATTGGAACAAGCAGACCTTCCCTCGGGGAAGAGCCGAGTTGGCTTTGCTGCAATTTACTTAGTGCAAGTTTTGGCTATTTACGTTATGTGCAGTCTAACTGATGACAGTACTGATCTGTTGTCCCGTTACATTTACCCCTAGAAGGGGAAAGGGGGATTAATTTCAGTGTTACCTTCAGTTATTAAGACTTTGAAGTATTCATGAGCCAATGTCTCTAACTCACAGGATAAATTTAAATCACTATTCTGGGAAACATTTGCTTTCTTTGTTTTTTACGAATGTACAGCATAACAAAGCTTGGCTTTAAAAGCAATGACACCACTAAACTTCTCATCTGTTGATATTAACATTTTTTGGCACTATTTTGCTGCTATACAAACCACAATGGCAACTGCATCTAGCAGCGTATTTAATTCTGCTTTACAATTTAATTAACTTTGACCCATTTGGGAACGCACAGGTTCAAAAGACTGCATCTTATCAAGTAGTGGGAATTGTGTTTCTTGTTCTGAAAAATGACTATACAGAGAAACTTCTTCTAGTGGAGTTGCAATAATAGTCTTTCCCTTTCCACTGAAAAGTGCCATTTTGTCACGGCCAATCTTTTCTGTTAATCATTTCATCAAAACATCCACATAAGCTTCTTAGGTCCAAGACACATGAAAACTGGGTCGGGGGGAATGGGGAAAACACCATACAGACATGAAAGGAGAAAGAAAAATTGTGACTACAATTCCAAAGCAGCTTCTGCTTGAAAATAAAGACAGAGGAGCTTTAATGTTCATGCAATGCACATAGCAGGCTAGTTCCAGCTGCCAGACCTTATTTGTGGCAATGCTCCAGAACAAATTGTTCGATTTATAGTTCTGTAAAGCCATCCAGAGAAATGTAAAAGTCAAGCTGGGTTCTTTTTCCTTCTCACATGCTCCCATCAGGAGGAAAGATTCTCAAAGGCAAATTAGATGCTAAATACATCTCTGTAATGGGAGCCTTACTGAGGTTACATGATGGTAACTCATGCAAAATAGTGAAATGGAAAGACTAAGGAAAAAAACCAAACCCTGTTAACCATGGAAAACTGCAAAAGCCACCCCCACACACAACAGAAAGTTGAGTATAAGCTGATCTGTACTTTTACACATACAGAACTTACACCTTTAAGTATTATTCTGACATTAAGATCTGTAGCACTAGCTTTAAAATTACGGTATTTTTTCAAAACTAACTGGAGAATCTTTATCTGTCATTGTTATCTGACAGCCCAAGTTTCACTTCTCTTCAGCAACTATAGTAAAAGCATTCTCCTAAAACATAAATCAGATTCATGTTAAAAAACAGCATGACAAAGATCTTGAGTCTTAAGGAAATAAAATAGCCTGTTATTTGAAATATTTAGCATCATTCTGCCACTGAAAAAAGCAGGTTCAATTTATGCTGGTAAATTAAACAGCGCCAAGTAACATTCCCAGGCACTGGAGTGCCATCAACTATGCTGTTAACTTGTAAGCGTGATCCATAGCATCACTTTTGGCCATGGGCAATTGTCACTGAGCCAACTAATGGCAGAGCACAACTCAGGAATTAAGAGAGTCCAGGGACCAGCCCAAAAAGCAATCCACATGTGGTCATTTTATTGGCAAAGCCAGAAGAGTTTAGTCAGAACAGGCTGTTTCATGCAAGTGGGGTCTCTGTGACAGAAGGAGGGGTTTGAGCACATTTAGTTTACAAGTGTTGCTACAACCACTCAGAACTGACATGGGAAACAAGATGTTGCATTTCAAAGTTAATCTAAGGTTTGATACTACCCTTAAAGAGAGTCATCCAAGTTCACAGAAAATTAAATAGCATTTAGTTTACTTGTAATTTGGTAAAATGAAGTCTAAGTTTCCCATTTGGGTATTCAACTAACAGTTCAGCACTATTTTGCTACTTCAAAGACAATTCTTAGTTAGATTCTCATCCATTTTAAATAGCATCAACATTGGGTTATCTTCCTTACAACTAAACAACTGCAGCTCTTTAGAGAAGCATTGATTGCAGAGGTTCTTTGAGTAAATTATTTTCAGATATACAGAAATAAAATGTTTAAATCTTAATACTTATGCATTATATAACAATATATCATGAAGGCTGCCATCTCCACTCCATGGGGACAGAGAATCCAGAGCATGTAGCTAAAACGTTTCTGGTGTGAAGGAAAAGTGCAAAAGAGGAGAAAGTTTAATGGCACAATGCTGTCTACTGAAGCTTGTCTGTTTTCGCTTCCTTAATACTCCAATTTAAAGGTTGTCTACTCAAGATCTGAGCTACGCTGACTAGTCACCACATGATAAACTCAGTGTGAGGGAGAGAAACAAGCATAATATAACACAAAGACATTCCACTGGGCAGTATCCTTTAATAACATTTCCCAGGAGAGGTCACTAGCTCCTTATAGCCAGTGAATTGCAAACTGCATATCCATGAACTGCGTGTTACAGGAAAACAGTTTGTAATCCTCCTATTAATCCTTGGCATCAGGGTACACGCGGGATAATTATTGACTGCGGCAGAATAATTTGAAAACTTTATTCCACCGGGCCATAATTATATCCTAGCTGTAATCCTTTAATTGCCAATATCATCTAATGCATTATAGACATACCATATGACTAGCTGAAAAATGTACTACCAGATTCTGTGAGCGAGCTGCAGTAAAAGCGATGGCACAGCCAGCGATGCAGGCTTTTAAACAAAAGCATGATTAATAAGCATCAGAATACACAGCCTAGAAAGCATCAGGATTTCTAGTCTCACTTTGCATATTTGTTGCACCAGCAGTTGGTTTTCTAGAGTACCTTATTGGCAATGAGAGCCTTACTGGATGCACAAATTAGACCTGCTGGAAGAAAACTGTGATTAATTACTACTCATGTCAATCGGTCATCAACAAAAGGGCAGAAAAAGATTTCCAGCAATTCTTTGGAAAGAAGTTACAACTGCAGTAGATGCTGACCCAGTCTAAAATGGAATGGAATGGAACCACAACAGACCATACATTCAAGTGCTACTGAGGACTCTTCTATTCATCTCTTTATATTCTCCGTGAGTTGTCAACATTTTGTTTTTATCTCAGAAAACAGGAGGCAAGGAAGCTGAAAGAGTTTGCTTAAATCTTTTGCTTATCTACAGCCTAAAAATGTATACAGCATATGGGACCAGAAATAAAAATCTTAGAAGGAAATCTAATTTGGAACCTAGCCATTATTCTCAGGTAGGTAAAGCAGTATTCAAAATCCAGGTGTACTGATCCAAGAGTTACTTGTATTTTTAACCAATGATTACTACTACAAATGCCTGAACAGTTCAGCTGTAGAAACTAGAATTTGCCTGCTCCACACTGGGATGCTAGATCCAGCCTCTCATATCCTCTTCTGGCAAAAGAAACTTCAGAAGTAGGAGAGACCACTTCAACCCGATGAGAAGTTTCCTCAGCAGCTGCTCCCACCACAAGGCAGGTACCTTAGAGGCAGACATCACCTGCCACTTCAAAACGGCTGAGCCCTGCCATGTTAGAGAACTCTGAAGAAGGGTAATGCAACCCCCACCCCAAATTGTGTCCTGTTTCTGGATTCAAAGTGTGCCTGGAGCACTTTGATGCTCCAGAGAAAGGATAAGAATTAGGACACAGTCATGCCTAGTATTTTCAGGAGGCTGTCTCTGTCCCTGCTCATGAACCAACTTCAGTCACCTAAAGTCCAGGCCAGGGGACCCTTTATAACCCAGGTGCCAATTCTGTGCTACTCTGTGGGCCAGGGAGGTGCTCACCACCTCAGCAACGCATCTTCTATTTTGTTTTGACTATATCCTTACTGGATCTGACCCAAAGCATCTGCCTCCTGTACCAAACCACAGAGTACCAGTAGAAAAAGAATTACAAGCAATACAGGTTTGCACTTAAAATACCTCTCTTTGTTCATATACAGTATCTACCACCTGTCAAATGCAGTGAACAATCTTCCCCTTTGTAAAAGTGGCTGCAGCTCTTGTCAGCACCCCACAGGGTGCTAGAAAAATAATAGCACAGCAAACTGCTGAAAAATTGCCTGAGACAAATGTAGCCTCTCAGTTAAACTACACTGCTCCTTTATTTACAGATGTACAACAGACACAATGGGGCAGCACTTCTTAACGTGCAGATTGACGTGATTACACAAGCATCACAAACACAAGATGCACAGGATGGCAAACTCAAGATGCATGGTTCCCACCATCCTCATAAATACCCACTTTTCTGACTTTTCAAATCCACATCAGCTCCTTGTTTCGCAGGCAAAGGGTTAAGCACCTCACATTGCTGGTAGCCCTGTCACCTTCTTGCTCTAATGATAGAGGAAAACAAGTTGGAAGCGAGGATAGAATTCCTTCATGACTTTCTCTGTATTCATTTGTAACACGAGATGCCATGTTTGTTGGGAAATGTAACTTCTTTAATTTTAGAACAGCTGATGTAACTGGGAAGATGGAGCAGGCTCCTGGGACCACGAGCAAAGCAGCACAAAATTTCAAACTAGACATAGGTAAGAAGTGGTGACTAATAATATGACCTAGATACGTTCATCAGCTGAACTCAAGAGAACCTAAATGGAAACAGCACTAGAGAAGCAGGAGAGGTGACAGAGAGTCTGTTAAATTATTTACAGATATTTACAAACCCCAGACCTCTCCCCCTAGCTTTTGCAATAGTGTACTGGTAAAAAATGAGTCTCATTTAAATCCCTAAGGAATTACAAAGTGCTCCCTCTACTTCCCAATTCCCCCAGAGGGAATGATGAAAAATAATCCCCATGTCCTGATTTAGCTTGACCTCTACTTCGATAATAGCTGAAGGCAGACGACATTCTCAGGCTGGCTCCAGAGCCTTTCATCTGCCTGGCAGGAGAGTGCTGCAAGACATGAATGCCACTGAAACTGCACTGCCTGTAGAGCGGACAAAATTTCCCTCTTAAACAATGCGACAAGATCTGGTGCAATGAGAAAGCCGCTGCCTCTCCGCAGCTCTGCGCTGAGAGCTGAGAGATGCAGCAGCACGGCAGCCGTCAGACACTCGGTGTTTCCTGAGGAACCATCAGAAGGGCTGCACTAGCACACCCCTTACCTTCCATGTGAATAAGCTGCAGATTACAGGAGTTACACTTTCTACCTGCTTTTTTCAATTGTTTAAAAGCAACTAGCACATAAGTTGGCACAGTTAGACTAAAACTGTGAACATACACGCAGGACCGCAGAGGTTGTTCATTTAAATAATGTTAAGGTAAAAAATCCTGAAGTCATTCAGAAGCTAAAGCGGCACAGCACTCACCCATCACCGCTTCTCAGGGGTATATCTCAGTGAATTGTGTCAGCTCCCCTCCTCAGGGACCCTGCTCCCTCAACCACACTGCTTTGGTGCATACCATCTGCAGAGCCAGAGACCAAAATCAGGGTGGGATTTTTTTTTCTTCCGTCTAAGTTTTATCCTTTAAGATGTAGATGCAACATCTGTGCTAGGCATCACAGATTTCTACAGTCAAGTGGATGGAGAAAGCACTGCCAAAGGACGAGCCCACCAAAATGTTTTAGGTGCATCTCGTAGGATGAGATGACTTGCCCTTAGGATAGAATTCTGCTACTCTCTTTGAAGTCAGC
This sequence comes from Ceryle rudis, assembly GCA_033439905.1. NCBI lineage: Eukaryota > Metazoa > Chordata > Aves > Coraciiformes > Cerylidae > Ceryle > Ceryle rudis. The sequence goes on from JAAGNO010014605.1 coordinate 52,319, forward strand.
GTGCCCAGTCAAACACCTGCACTAAGGATTGGACAGTTAGGTCAGAGCAGACATTAAGGTATTGCCATAAGAGGCAATCCCTAGGAAAAGACTGGGAAAAAGCTTACAGAAATAAACTGACTTGCCCAAAAGAATGTAGCATGGTCAAGACTCGCATGGTCGGTGGCAGCAAGAGAGGACTTATCCACTGACTTCAAGTCATGCCCTGAGTGTTTACAGGAGAATCATCAGATGTGAAACAGCAAGAACAGAAGCGGCCACAGAAGCAAGCTGTGAACACATACTATTCTGCCTCTTTCCTCTATCACGTACATGTAGCTTACAGAAAACTTAAGCTGAAAAATTATACAGCTGCTCCACTACTTTGTGGTTTCCTTTACCTTTTGCAAAAATGCTCTTGCATTTTTGCAAGTCTGAGCAGTGTAGGAGAATGAGTTAACTGGCTATTCCTTTGTCACAGTTTTGCCTGAGCTTTCATTCACTGTAACTATCTGACTGCCACCACACAGCACTTTATAATATTATGCAAAGCACTTTTCAATTAAACAGGAGGCTGCGGAACTCAGTATCCCTGGCGGTTTTAAATAAGCTTCTCGCTTGTTCCATCTCCAACACTTGTTTGGCACAACAGTAATTTTTCCAGATGAGAGAGAACCCAGTGATCATAAAGAATGAATTATTTACAGAAAGATCCGTACTCCACATCAAGTCTTCTCTAATTGCAGTTAATTAAAAGTACCACACTGAATATATACGCAGTGCTCTTCAGGTTCAGAAAAGCTTTAAGTGCTTTTAAATACTGCTGAAAAAAAGGAAAAAGCTCAGAGGATTGGTAGCAGGAAACAATACCTTCCACTTCTCAAGCATTGACACAAATCAAATCAAAGTTAATCAAGGCTGAAACACATCATCTGCTAATTGGTTGATACGGACAGCTAATCCCCTTTTCTAATGAGCACATGGTATCATAAAACCTCAAAGTTAGAAGCCCCAGTTGTAACTGCAGATCATAACTTCTTGCTGCAGTTCAGCTTATCTATGCTCTGCCTCCATGCAGTCCCTCCACTGAAGCAATGCTGTTGACCTATATCTTTACAGTGCTTTTCAAACAGATTTTCAAGGAATTTTACAAGCAAATTAAAAAAAAAAAAAAAAAAGGAAACCAAACCAAAACCAAACAACAAACCAGAGGAACTGACTTCAGAAAACATATTAAACAACTGGCAGCAAAGCTTAAGACCAGTTTAGGTCTAGGATCATTGTTCTATTTGGTAAACTTGCAGTTTCATCACAGTGAGCCAATCTAACAGATCACCACATTCAAAAAACAGGGGCTAGGGGACTTTTCTGCAAGGTTTGCATGTCAAATCCTCTCACAATTTAAGCCAACAAGCTTAAATTTGCCCAGCAGGAGTCAGCAAGACAGAAGAAAAGGAGCTAACAACAGACATTTGTATTTGTCCTCCAACACATCTCATCTTTACCTTTTTTCTGCTCAATGACTGTTTTTAAACTCACATGGTCTGTAGTGTGATAGGCAGGTCAGCCTTCCAGAAAGTTGAAGAACAGGGAAGCTCAGCTTCAGGACATTTGAACATCCTGTATTAGTATTCTTACCATCAATGTTGGTTTTTTATGAAGAGCGAACATGGGCACATTTCCTCATTTCTTTTCAACACAAGTCTTACTTTCTGAAAGAAAGTTTTTCCTAAATAAATAATGGTGCCCATGCCTTCTGTCAGATGTGTTTAGCAAAAATACCACCTCCTGCTAACTCTAAGCTATCTCAATGCCTAGTTAAAACTGTCTGCAGGCCACATGTAACTGCCACATCCTCAACATTCTCTATTTGGTAGCACCGCACAAGTGTGCCAGGGCTTCAGCCCACACTGCTCGGTGCACTACACATGTAAGTCTTCCTCAGAAGCCCAACTCCATCCACGCTGTGCTCCTGGTTCTGGATTCTGCCCAAAAACCTAAGCAGCCAGCAGCGCAGTGACAAACTTGAAACAGATTTAAACATAGACAAGCTGATGTAACACTGGACCAAACTGAAATGCTACACATTATATCAGATCACTGTCCTAGTTTGAGTTAGAACAGAACTAATTCTGTTCAGTTATTTTACTTTTCAGCGCAGTCTCTTCTAAGGAACTGCACTTTCTGAAATTAATGGGATATTTTGGCAGGCAGTTTCTGCTTCTAGCAGTGATAATGCTCAATGTTTGCAGATATCACCAAGGATCAGTGTGTGCAGAAAGGCTCCTGCTTAGCCTTGCTCCTGTTCAGACCAAGGTCACTGCTAAATCTTGCGCACTACGTTGGGGGTGCAGAAAGCTAAAGGCTGAACCTGTGGGGAGGAGCAGCCAGGACAGGGGAGCCCAAACTGACCAACGAGGGATTCCATCCCATGTACATCATATTCAGTCTAAAGATGAGGGATCACGAGGATCAAGCCTCTTCTTCAGTGTCCAGTGTCCGAGGAGAAGTCTGTCTATTCTGCCTTTGATCCCAATCCATGTTTTCCTGTCTGTCTGGGACTTCCTCAGTGCCTGTCCACAGCAGCAGTGGTGATGGTGACTAGCTGTCAATCAAGGAGATTGGGTTCAATATTGGGTTTGGAGGTATTTTTTAATGTATTTCATTTTATTATTAGCTTCATTAAAGCAGTTTTAGTTTTCCAATCCTTAAGTCTCTCTCCTTTATTCCCTTCCTCTTGCCTTTTGGGAAGGGAGAGTGGCTAATAGAGAGTGCTGTCATTTGTCTAGTGGCCAGCCCAGCCCTAACCTTGACAATTACCCATTTCTTTCTTGCTGAGATGACTGAGCAAAGTATGTTTCAGTGTGTTTCTCCTGAGTGCTGAGCTTTAAGCATTCAGAACCAGACTTCAGTCATGGAATCACATTTTGTTCATTTCTAATTTATGCTGAACAAATAATTGATTGGTCTCAATCCCTCCATGCCATTTAAAACCTAATTGATGTGTCTTAGAAAATACTTATTGGGCTACAGAAACTGTTACAAAACCTCTGCTGACAGAGATCTGATACATATCAGTACAGAATGAGTAAGTAGGATTTCCTACTCTATTTATTAGACCACAAAGAAGAAATGCTGTGCCCAAAGCACAAGAACATGTAGCCATAATAGGGTAGTTAAGCCCTGGAACAGCTTGCCAGAGACATTAAGGAATATTCGCAGAAACTTGATGCTTGACTGGTCCTGAGCAACTGGATCTGACTTTGAAGTGAGCCCTGCACCGAGCAAGAGTCTGGACCAGAAATCGTCAGAGGTCCCTTCCAACTTCAACATTACTATGACTCCATGTACATTGACACAGAAATGGAAAGCTAACCTTGGGAGGTAAAGTGGGTGTGTACATAAATCAGGACTACCACAAACATTCGTAAAGATGTTAACAGCTTTTATTTCACTGGTGCAAGGCCCGTGTTTCATCCACCACTCACCGACATCAAAACAAAACATTATCTTCTATAAAACAGTCTCAGAAATTTCAAAACAAAGTAGCAATGGCTATAATAAACTTCATACAATACTGTAAGTCACTTAGTTTGTGTCATCCAAACAAGAACAAATCAGCTTCTCGCATACATGGCTTCCCCCGCCCCTCCCCCCAAAAAATATACCAGCACAACTCCAATACATGCCTCACACCTGGAAATGTGTAACACCACTCCATGACAGTGGTAGCTGTTCGTGCTTAGAACTAGTCATCAATTCACCCTTCCAATATCATAAAATACAAAATGATATGAAAATCCTACATTTACAAAGTACAGCCCTAATCCTGCAATCTCATCCTTCTGGGCAGGTACCCGCATCCACTCCAACTCCCCTGAAGGCAATGTGGTATTCAGTGCTCCATTGCTCAAGATCTGATTGCAGAATCAGGGCCAAGTGGGAAAGGTTTAAACCTTTCCACAAGCAGCAAAACACTGCCTTATTCTTCTAGATTCAGTTTCAGTAGTATTTGCACAACCTCCTAAACAGAGACTTACCTATTTTCAAATTACCTCACATTTAGGAAGAAAGAAGGATAGGCTTTAACGGGGTCGGCAGAGAAATGGCTTTTACTGAAATGACTTGGGGCTGTAAGTTGTGCTTCAGTGCACGGTGGTGATCCAAACGCTTCCAAGAAATAACCACGTCTTGCTTCAGTATTTACAGTATCTGCTGCCTTCCTCTGCTTTACATGAGTTTCTTCACCAGCAAGATATCAGAGATCTTATTTCCATTAGACGAGTATTATGACATGACTCCAAAAACAGGATTATGACGACAAATACTAGGGCCATACTCTTCATAGTCTTTCTTGGTGTGACATACTTGGAAAAACTCTGGCTATGAAAACATAAAACAAACCCCCTCAAAAGCATAAGAGTATATCAAGTAGAAAAAAAAAACCCAAACAAACCAAATAAACTATTGCCATAACAGTTTTGTAGATTGCAGCTCTATGCTGCAGAATTACATTTTTGAAATAAAATAAAGCTAGAAATGTTAAGATATGAATATGAATCAAGAAAAGTTTGTCTGGACAGAAGACTACTTTTAAACACAGGAATAAGAAATCTCACTTTGGAGACAGGAACTGCTCCCATTTTCCTGTATTCGCTATTCTCTTGGTTTAAGTTCATGATTTGGAATCTATATTCCTGAAGTCCTAACTAATCTGAGATATTGCAACTATCATAGAAAAACTACTTCAGCATTATATCAAAGCATCATATCAAGTTCCCACTTTATCTCCCACTGACATAAAAGCTGGGTAAGAATTCCAGATTGTGACACAGTTTATGCTGTCACAATTGAAAAGGTTTAAAACTTAGTACTCAGATCAAATATGGCCAGAAGACAACATGCAATAAAAATAAATTAAAAAAAAAAATTTTGGTAAAGACTTACTGTTGAAGCCAGCATGGAACCGCCGAACCACACTGCATAACGCTGCATGTGATGTGTTATCACTTGAACTTCAACTGGTTTGGGCTAAGAAAAATAGTTTATATTTAGTTGGTTTACTTTTTCTGGCAAGCTCCTTACAAACTGAAAATGCTCAGGCTGACTTCTTCAACCCTCCATTCACATCACTTATCTCATGCTTAGTACTTAGTCTGCCACGTTCCTTAAGAGACCAAGTCATAAAACTCTTCAAGATTAGCATGCTGAGAGACACAACAGCATAATTCCCCTTGCCAACTGCTAAGATCATTCATCTCCTAGAAGGGAAACTAGAATTGTCCTTAGAGACTGCTCACAGTAACTTTAAGATGCCTGTAAAGACCTGGCATACACTGCAGGCTACCAACACCTTTAATAACACATACATATACACTACTTATTTTACAACACTGTCATTTCACTAGTGAGGTGGAAAGTCTGAACTTTATTTCTTTCACTACTCACGGAGTTGAAATTCTTACTTACTTTTATCCGACCACCACTGAGTTCCTCACTAAGTCGCAATCTCGCATCCACTACTCTTTTCAAATCCCTTTGCAGTCGCCGTCCAAAGTCCCTGAACATCGTGGATCCTCCTGAGAGAACCACATTCTGGGCAGAAATTAAAGACACATACTTTAAATTCATCTTCAAGCGAGTTTCCCAAAAGCTAACACTGCAGAGGTGACTATTTGGATCTAACACCATTAGGAAGCTGGCAAACTACACAGAACACAAGCGTAGCTCAGTTTCCACAGGAGGCCCATGATCCCCTACTTACTTATTTCACCCCTTTAAAGGAGAACTTTATGTAGAAGGTATTATTACAAAGGACAAGGATTCCATTAAAGTGATGAGCTCGTACCCTACATGTGCAGAGCAGCAGAAACAAGAGACTCCAGCAAGCAGCTTTCCAGGGATGCACAGTAAGCAATTCTAGCCCTGATACCAAATAAAGCTCTAGCCTCATCACATTGCTGTTAGTGTCTTTCCAAGAGTGTCTTTGCTTTTTTATTTCTTATTTTGAGAGCTAGACTTTTCAACATAGCAACCAGCAAGTCCAATGATTCTTCACAAAGGTACCACAGCTCCAAAGAGGCCTGCAGTACAGATGATACAAGGTCTTGGACTTCTCTGTCTACACCTGCTTGCCTGGTGTTACTTAGTTTTCAGAGCAGAACCAAAAGCCTCTTAGTCTGGACTTGTACTTGGATTTCAAACAGGAGTTTTAGAACATCACATCCTTAATTCTGACCACATTGCAGGGTCATAG
>JAAGNO010014605.1:67241-83913 GCA_033439905.1 Ceryle rudis
TTTTCATAATAAAACACAAGAGGGGAGTGAGAGGGGCAAGACCATGACGTAGCTCTTAAAATACATGAAAGCCAAAGACCTTCATGCACAAGAATTCATATTACAAATGTCAAATACAAATAACATCCCTTTGCCTCAGTTCCTCAGCGACAATACTTAACTACAGATCAAGCCACTGTTACAGACAATCCTCCTTTTAAAAAGAAAAAGCAGCAAATATCAAGTAGTCTTCATTCAGTAGCAGCATTTCAACTCCAATTTTATTTCTACTCAAAGTTCACATTTCCCATAGTGGGGGAAGTGGTAGCCACACATATGCTTCATCACGATGATGTCGATACTTTTCAAATAAATTCAGTTGACCTTACAACAGAAAGACTTTACCTTATATAATGGACGCCGGACGTCAATGGGACAGTTCTGTATAACTTCATCAACTACATCCGAAATGGATTCCATAAAATCAGGATTAGCAAACTAAAATAAAATAGAATAGGCATTAAATTTTTTTGTCCGAAGAACAGAGAAACAAACAGGCAGAAATGAGACTGTAGAGAGATTTTGTAACAGCATTTTTAAAGGAGGTGAGTGGGAATCAGCATCAGTATTATTCCTGCTCATCGCTTATTCTACATTATAACAAACCCACCTCTGTACAAAGGAAATGAGAATTCCATATTCTGCAGGGAAATTCAGATTCTTTTCCTTGACCATAAATTTACTGTTTACAATTTAGGCACCATGAATCTACTATTACAAGTGACATGAGTTTGAGTTCTCCTGCAATATTAAAAATACTGTTACTGTGCAACGTGGTCCTGTCTTTTAAGTAAAATCAAAAGTATCAGTGTGCAAATCAGAATGTTCTCCTGTAAAAAATTTTCAGCCCTACTAAAACACTTATGTTAAATGCTTACCAAAAACTCAGATATTTTTTTTTTTCCAAGCACACAAAATCTTTAATATTCAAAAAGGCATAAATACTCTAAGGTCTTGAGTGGAAGTCTCCATCAATACAAACATCAGTACAGTGTTAATGTAAATTTCTGCATTTGTAAATACTAGAGACTCAGAGCTGCTAATGCTAGAAAACATTACTGGACTAGGGGCAATTTTCCACTTAAAATTTAACAGGAGCTTTAAAAAACTAAAAGAATAGTTCATAACCTGGGTTTTGCCCTTTCAGGGTCTAAACTTTGAGAAATTAAATGAATTATCAATACATAATAATGTATTATTATAGATCATTATATAACTTGAAATCTTTCTCAATGGTGTAAAAACTATTTGGGATTTACAGCCCAAACAAGATGAAATATTTAACTGGATGAATAACAAAAGCCAAAACACAACAAGTATACATTGAACTGAAAGAGAAATTAGCAAAGGAGGTTGGCTTGGAGATCAGGAGCCATAAGAATGATGTGAAAAAATCCCCAAGAATCCAAGCTAATTTCTATAGTTAGCATTAATCATGCAAGAAGCTAAAACATGAAGACACAAATTAAAAGCGAAGAAAGAAGTGGTGTTGCTTCACATGGAGAGCTCTCTTCTGAATGAACTACAGCCTGGAAACTTCTCCCAAGCTCTCCATAAAGATGTTGATAAAACAGTAGTGCAAAAGGAGTAAGTAGAAATGTGAGTTATGGCATCCAAAGCAGAGTATAACATGCTCCCAAAACAGGGACAAGAACTGACATGGGAAATTGCAGTCTGCTAGCAAATACTGTATGTTTGGAGAACAGCAAGTAAAATACCTAACTTAAAAAATGGAGAAATAACCTGGATACCTACAAACCCCAAAGCCTAAGTTCAAGAATATTAAAGACTTCAGAACAAATTTCATCAACTGAAAATAGGACAAGATTACAAGACAGCTTTACAAAAGGCAGCTTTTACCTAGCTAACTCGATACCCTTTGAGGTGAGGAGTTAATGAAGTCCAGCGAGAAATTCTCTTTGGATGCAGTACAGATCATCTAGTGTGTTTTTCTTGTCTAGAAAGTCAGTTCGGGGCTTTTTTTCAATACAGAGCCAAGAAACTATCAAGAAATGAAGAAAATGGAAATTAGTCCTTTATCCTGTTCCTATGCATCTTTGAAAAGGACTATGGAAAGAGGAGATGTTAAAATGATGTCTGATATGAGATTCAATGCCTCTCTCGAAGATCACATGGGTAAACAGCAGGGCGGACAAACTTTTTAGCCCAGAGTTTTACTGCTGGCACAAGATCAGATGGCTACAAACTGACCACAGAGAGATTCAAGCTGGAATTTAGACAAAAGGTGAGAGAATTAAGTTTTTTAATATTCTTCCAATGTGAGGCTTCCCTTTGTCTACCCTCCTCAGTGTTAATGGGGATCTTGATTAAATTTTTTATTAGTGTTACAGGTTATGGGTTCCTGCAATAAACTCAGTGGAGTGTGTAGGAATGGAGAGGATCTTCTCTGCTATGCTGTAACATTTTAAAAACTTGACCCTTTCCTCTCCCACCATATCCTGAAGCTCACTTAAGCTGAACTAACAAAAACCAGACAGACTAGGTACTGCAGCGTCTCCCAGGATGGCACGCTTTACTTACGACCACATCAACAGAGATTTCAATGGACTTCCCTCAAGGACAAAATTACCATCCATGCTTTATAAATTGACTAAGTATCAAAAGTCTGTGTCCAAGATTTAGGATGTTATGAGTGCAATGCTACCATGCAGAGTAGTGCCTAAAAGGATTGGTGCCAGAATTAAATACACAGTATAAAGGCATACTGGTTTAAACCAATGCTGAAAGAAAGAAGGAAAATACTATATAAAATCTGTAAGTTCAAAACATTTCTTCTCAATTTTAGAATACCTTTAAAGAAACAGAGGAAGATGTTTTAAGTGTTACACGGGATGTTTGAAAAATAATTATCTACTGTGCTTATGTTGTTCTGTGCTTTAGTTATCCAAGAGTTTACCTGGCTTGCAGTGACACTTACTGCTATCGTACTTCCACGTGATGGCGCACCGGCACCAAGAATGAGAGTACCTCCCCGCCTCACTCACACTGTAGTTTCTACAACAATATTGCCAGGCCCTATTCTTACCTCAGGATGAAAGAAAATTTCAGGTCCAAGGAACCTTTCATAACCCACATCTATAACAAACTTGGTCTTGTTGATCGCGTTGATGCCAGTATACTGCTTGATCCACTTCCGAGGATCTACATCGTACTTGGCAAATTCTTTCACTATGTCTGGGCAAATGTAACAGTACTTCTCCTGTTAAGAAATACCATGCGTTAAAAATGGCCAAAATCATTGTTCCATCATTGAATTAAAGTATAGCACAATTAGAAGATAAAAAAACTAAGTGAGCATTCTTACAGACAGGGCTGTTCAACAGATGTTCTCACCCAAGTGACTGCTGAAAAAAGCCCTATAAAGACACGCACGTGCCCTATTTGTTTCACTAAGATTGTACCGCTGACTCGTCTCGATTGGTGTCTCTCAAAATGAAGACACCAGAAGCATTAGGTCTGTGACAATAAAGAAGTCCACTGGCAAGCTTTCATGGGAAGATCAGACCCATGCAATCACCCTACTGACATGACATACATTTAGTTTTTATTAAATTAGAAAACTAATTTTAAACAAATCTAAAGCTTAGAATGCTGATTTAATCTGCAGAACACATTCACTCCAAATAGTCTACCATGAAGATTTTCTTCCTCTTTCTCCTTCCCCTGCACTTGATTGGAGAAACCACCAGAAGCTCGTGTAATTAACAATACGCTGCCTACATTTGCATTTTTAAGACAGCCTCTAGCAGCTTGCTGAAGCCAAAAAAAATTACCTCCGAGGGTTTTATTTATGTATTTCTTAAGAGATAAATAGGGGTGTACCTTTATGGCTTTTGCTGTCTCCAGAGATTGTTCAGGAGGAATTCCCACCTCCCTTTCCCTTAGGAGCTGTTGAATAAAGTAAGTAATATCTCTACCTGCAATAGGAATATGTTTGATGCAACTTCCAATTACATAGCCTTCTGCCTATGTAGGAGGAAAGGGAAAAATATTTAGGGAAAAAAATCTTATTGCATATCAATAATTAACAGCAAAACTAACATCCCTTTTTATAATACCTTTTTTTTTTTTAGTTTTTTAATTCCAAGTAAAAAAACGGAAACTGTAAAATTACTACTAAAATGTGCAACCCATTAGAAAGTGGATATTATTTTTATTTAAAAGACCCGACATATAAACAGATATTGATTGTGAAATAGGTACACAAATGATAGACAAAAACATCTTGCACACGTTAGAAGACAGTCTGATCAGATGGCTCCTTTTAGGCATGATCTGAAAAGTAAATGTAATATAAACAAACCACTCATGTCCTATTTGACAGTGAAAAATTAATAGGAAAAAGTATTAAAATTATTAAAGTTTCTCAGACAAGAAAAAAATCAGATTAAGTAGTATCTAACAGTATGCACAATAAAAACAAGAGACCTATTTGCTCAATTTTTTTTTCAGGATATATTTACTGATAACACTGGTATTGCTGAGCCAACATTACTTCTTGAATCGTTTGTACTTTTCAGAGTTTCATATGGTAAACGCTGGAAAATTTCTTGTCAGATGTTGGTGGGATGCAGGAGATCCAAAAACCATGATATGGTTTAATATTGCATTAGTATATGGTTTAATATGCATTAATATTAAATGGAACAAAGGCATCACAGTAGCAGAAGACAAGGTTTTACACAGAAATAGCCTCTACAAGATGGCCTAACGATTCCTTACGGTGACCCTCCTATAGTCTGCAAGCTAAATTAATTGCATAAATAAATTCACATTATCAATACATACTTATCAAAACAATCATAAGGGAGGAAAAAAATCCCAAACAACCAAGCAATACTAAAAATTTTAAAATAGAGTTTGACGATTCTTATTTAATTCTACAGTAAACAAACCCCATACTTCAGATAATTTCAAATTGTGTCCTGCTACATACCACAGGAATTACATGGGTCACTCCGTCACCACTATCGATGACAATTCCAGTCAAAGTACGTTCTCCAACCTGCCGTGAGGTCCAAGAGGCAGCTAAGGCCAACACTGCCTATATGAGAAAGAGTTTCTATTTAGAATCAGGCAGAGTGTACTAATTCAGAATCTCAGAAATATTGTTTCAGACATGTGCATGCAGAAGACTATACATACTGCAGCTATACCGTAGTTTAGAAGTATATATTCACTATGTTCACCTGAACAGCAATATAAAGTCCTGGGATGTTAAATGATTCAAACATGATCTCTGCAAGATACTCTCTGTTTTCTGGTGTGTTCAGCGGAGGCTCTGTCTGCAGGGAAGGAAAAAAAAAAAAAAAAGCACCTAGTACAAGTCCTAACAGTTCATGCACTGATTATTTTGATGACAATCAAACTTTTAAAATTCTCAGTGCACTCAAAATAGAAAATTTCAAACAGAATTTGTTCAAAGTGATTGAAGCTTTTCATAACCAATCTCCAGCCTGCAGTAGCCTGCGTCACAAAATGAGCAGAATTTAGCTATAACGCAGCTCTGCAGATTACTTTCCTCTTCCCTCCTACTTCTACCCCCACCACCCTGGCTTCTAAAGAAATAAAAAACATATACAGAGAAAAATCCTTCGACAGACCTACTTGTGCTTAGAATATTATTTAGGTTTCCTCTTACAAAAATATCTTCTTACCCAGTCTCATTAACTCACCATTAAAAAATAGTGATCCTCAGGTTCAGCTCGTAGGTATTTAAAAATGACCTGCTCCATGAATCTCTCCATGAGGTCCCAGTCTTCAACAATACCATGTCGTATAGGCCACTGAAAGCAAGAAAACCTGTCAACGTTCTAGACCATACAAGGATTAAAAAAAAAAAAAGTGCAGAAATAGGAACAGCCTAAGTCCCCAAACCCTTCCATCTTCTGCAAGAATAAAAACACCTAATCTCCTGGTTATCTTATCAAATCCTCCATTCGAATTCTAATTTAGAGGCACTATTTGAAGTTTTCTCCTGCTCCCAGGTACTTCAAATTGCAATTCTATCTTGCAGGACTAGAAGCCAGAATCCAGACTCTACTCCTCATACTGCTGTTGCTCTTTTGCAGCACTGTGCTTTAATCTCTTCATGTATAAATTTTATCATTTATAAAGTTGAGAATCATACTTGGCTTCAATATGCCTTCCAATCTATAAAAAGAAATAAAGACCATATATAAAGGCTATATATTTTTCAATGAAAATGCTGGCAGGGATGATATTTACATTTTGCTCAATGTTAAGAACACAGCTGACATTTAAGTAATACAGTAGGATGTATAAAATATGGGGGTTTTTTTCCATATAATTCATAAGCCAGCAATATTTTGTAAGTACAAGAAGTTCTTTGCTAGGGTATGGAAAATATGATTCACAAAAAAGCTGAACTGCAGACAGCCCTCCACAAAACTATTGTGACATTCCCTGAAGCGAAAGCATCCAACACGTTTCCCAGTTCACATGCCCTGTTAAGGGGACACCCTTCTAGCAAGAGTTTAAGTTTTCAATGCTTATGACTATTTCAATAGCTAATAATTTTGCAAACTGAACAGCTGCCTTGTGTCAATGGATATTTAGAGAAGGGTTCCCGCATCAGTCACACAGGACAGCATTAGTAAAACAGACATTTAAAAAAGAAAAGGTAAAGCCAAGAACCTAATCATACAGTTTTTAAAAAGCAACAGAAATACTTTGCAAAAAAGCAAATGTGTGTTTCAAGTGGCCATCAAAAAGCCCTAGAACATTACATCATAAAAATGTGAAACTTTGGAATGACTTCTAAAAACTACTGAATGCTTACCTTCGTAGCATAGGTAGGCTTATCTATGGCTTCATCTCCTATGAAAAAGTCCAGATCATCAACACCCTTCATTACCCTTCTCTGAGCCTGGTCACCTACTTTGGCTGATTCTCGAATTGCAATACCTTAAAATAAAACCCAAACAAATCAAAATCACTAAATACAAAATAATTAATATATCTTTACTTAAGTATTCTTTTCCAGAAATAAAAATTACATTATAGAAAGCAGAGTTTCCAGAGTGTAGAAATTATGCAAGCAATCTATTGACAAGCCAATATAGCAAGGTTCTTTCTCAGTGCTTCACGCAGGATTATGTGAATAACAACTCATTAAGGTGAATAGTAACTCAGAGAAAATGTTCAAAATGTGTTCTGTTACAGACCACAACAGTCACTAAACCTATGGAAGTGCAGCATTCCACTGGAGATATTCTTTAAGCCAGTAAGGATTGTGACTTTCTGAGTTTCAACTGTGGAATTAAGAGAAAGCACAGGAGGAGAAAAAAAATGAACTATGTACTTCAGAAATAAGTATTGGAGTCATTATCACAGTTGGTGAGAAGGAGAAAGGGGGGAGGGGGAAATCAATTTGCAGTGCTACAGAGAAATCTTTGGGGACACTTACGCTTCCCATTAGCAAGCTGCAACTATCACTAAAATTATTAGATGATGGTGGTTATAGGCACGAAGATGAGACAGCAAAAAAACAAATCTAGGGCAAGCTATAAATAAAAATGGAATAAAGTACTCTTAAAAAAATCTTATGTACATACAGTTTTCTTTTAATAGGTCATGACCAGGAGCTAAATAACACAGAGTAGGAAAATACAGAGTAGACAGGCATCATCCACAAACACACCAAATACTATCAGCACCAAAAATTACTGACAGGCAAACAATTATTTTATAAACACGTCTAAACTCCAAGAAGTTCACAGTTTTATGAAACAGTATTTATAACAAATTCACAGGAAGATCCTGCCATCTCACTCCTTTACCGCAAGATATTTAAAACTTTACCAGTGCTTTAGGTTGGAATACATCTGGTAAAGAGCACATCCCTCTCCACCTTTTCAGCCCCCAGTTACCTTTATTATTCCCTTATCTTCAGACCTTCTACTGCGAGTAGCTAGAAGGCAGGCTAGATGCATTAATAACTAGTTAATTGCCAAGGTTGACAAACAGGGAAAGGCGGCACTTAACGTAAGTGGAGATAACCATGAGATACCAGATGCCATTATACATAAAAATACATAGTCACTGCTAATATTTACACATACATAGCCTTTGAGAGAATCTATTAAGACAACAATTAAAATCAAGAATACCAGAAAGGTGTAACATTTTAAACAAGCGTAACATACAAAAAAATTAAGAGAAAAATCTGCTCAACAAAAACATGTTAAATGGGCAAAACCATTTTAATTGGTAAACACACACCCAGGAAGAAAATTCTCTAATAGGAACAACTTTTTGAAATATTACATTGTCCTAGACAATGTAAATAAGGCAGACACCACCTGCACTTCAGTACTTAATTTGATTGTGAGCCTTCCCCAGATTATCCGGGCAGTAACCATGGTGTCAGGTAGACAGGAGGTAAATTGCACTCTGCCTGCTCAAGAGTCCTGGCAGAAAAATAATGGGGATAAAAAGGAAATTGGACTGGAGCTCTCTTCATCTTTGTCATAGCAACCAAGAGCTGATTTAATGAGCAACAGTCCTAGCTAAGTGCAAACAAGGAGTTCTGTTTAGCTACACTCTAGCCAAAGATGCTAACGCAATGAATATGACTTCCCAGATGGACAAGAGCCTACGAAGGCCAAGCTGGGAATTGGAAATATGTCATTTACTCTTGAAAGAGCTCAGTGACACCGGTGTATATTACAACTTGGAGGGACAAAAAATATTACTCACATGATGGAATAATGAACTGAGGTTCTGTATTTCCTGCATAGCCAAGTTTTGTATACCTAGAAAAAGAATGAACACCAGGTCATTACATGTATTTAGATTAAAACCAAAGAAAACCCCAAACCCAAACCACTACTTTCACTTCAATTCTTAAAGTGAAGTCCAAACAATTGCATATGACATCTACATTTTCTGGGTTATACTTTCAAGTGTTGTCCTGCTGAGAAGAAAATTCAGAAGTGGTAAATATTTTAAGCATAATTTAGTTTTCAGACATCTTCAGCTTACAGGTCTTGGCAGTGTTTCTTCTGAACCATGAAATCCAAAAACTCAGCTCTTACTTTTTCCATGTTTTTTACCATCTACGACAAAAGATAGGCAAGTCACGTTCTACCTTTTAGTAAAAAAGGGCTGTGCAGATCTTACCTTTCAGAAAGCTACCATGACCAAAGATGTCATTAGACTTTGCATATTTAATATCAAATACAGAAAAAAATACAATAGCATGTCTTCAGCACAAACCACAGTTCAGAACACTAGTGGCAGTCTTGATCCAATTCCCTTTCGTGCCTTCCATAAACCACTCACTTCGTCACAGGTATAGTATCTGTGTGTGGTAACATATACATACTACACCAAAGCAAGCATGCATTGATAAAATACTTTAGAAACAGGCAGCAGATGGTACGAAGCATTGTCCGCCTCTTTCAGTCTACATAAAATACTTATTTTAACAAGTAAAGGATCAAGAGAAAAAAGAAACTGGTAACTTGGGGATGAAAAAAAAAGAATGAATTTTCAAACAAAACCTAAAATCTCTGCATGGTGTTACTGTCTGCAAGCTAGTTCAGGTCTTTAGCAACTAGAAATAATTAACAGTCCAGACTATGAAAAACAACTCTAATTCCGAAGGGGAAAAGAAAAAAAATCACCAGCAGTTTCCAAAGAAAGGAGAAAAACCCAACAAAATTAATTGAATGGTTGCAGAGTCTGAAGTCTTTCTTTAATATTGTCATTAGGTTGGAATAAAAGTACAATAATAGCATGATTTGAGAGCAATTAGCATTATTCACTCCATTTTTACCATGAAAACCTAAATCCATGACATCCTTAAACAGGACCAATCACAGTCGAGGTCCTAAAGTGAATTTATGGTCTTTGTCTACAGCCTACTCTCAGTATCTGCAAACAGTATTATGCCATCACTAAAGCAGAGGGTTACTTCTTCATTAACAGCTTAAACAGTAAATTCCCCTTTATGGAGTATTTGGCATAACAACGCTCATTAAGAGATAGTTTGCTTAGATAAAGGCATTAAATCAAAGCTGAATTAGCAATGACCTTGGAATTTAAATATTGTATTTTCAACATCTCTTCAAAGCTATAGCTTCAATGGACTTCAAATAATAGTTTAAAAAGTCCTTTTTCCCCAAGGCTAAAAGACAAGGACAGTGTTTTGTGGGCAAGGGTTTGTTGTACGTTTAATTGTCATTATATGGGCATATGCTTTCAGTCTAATCCAAAGTGTTTATGCGTATTTCCTGTGGCTCTCAAAAAATATAATCAGGACATTAAATTAGACTGATTTGTAAAGAAGGCCATTACTAGCAAGAATTCTTTTTATGATTATTATTGCATGGTTTCTTCACATTTTAGAATGAGGCCCAGCTAGGGAATATTGTTCAAAAATAACAAGCAACAACATGAGTTACACTGGGATTTAAGATGCATTACGGGAAACTTCCTCTTCATTTCTGTCTTTGAAATGGGTTTTGCTCAAACGCACATAATGAGGTCTGAGGAAACCAGTTTTGGATTCAAGACAGCTAGTTCTAAGACTTAATAAACAGAAAGCAGGCAGGAACCTCATGAAAACAGTTCCTCAAGCCCCGGTGACAAAAACCCAAGTCAATATTTACACACATGCACATATACTTAAGCATATAAGTATGTATATATACTTTTCACAGAATTTTTATAGATGTGCGGGCGCATATATATATAAAATTTTAAAGGCTCCTGCAGTATAACCAGAACTCATTTCTTAAACTAAACTCTGGTTGAAAGGCCAGTTCAGTTTGTCATCTTTCCCCCCTCTACACATATACTAAATTCACACCAACTCACAGTATTGAAAACACCTTCTAAAAGTCAACTTGGGCTATCAGTCTGCAATAGCTTTACTTTTCTTCTTAAAGAGGGATCAGGTCCCCCTGCTAGGATAACTTACAGCATTAGCTATATATATATATGTCAATATTTTACCTATTGATTTTTTCACTAGCTGAATTAACCCATTAAAACTACAGGATATGTTTGTTTATTAGTATCAGTGAAAAATAGTTCTTAGCAAAGAACATCTCACAGAAGATAGTATCGGAAAGGTTTCTTTACGTGCCATTAATCCATGAAGGCTAAATACTAGAACTATGAGAATAACTAAATTCTCAGTTCAATGTTGAAGCAGGGAAGTGGAAAAAAAATAAAATGTTTTTTTCAAAAAGAAAAATGTATGTAGGATCAAACAAGAGACAAGACTTGAAAAAGAGGACGTATTTCATGTTTGGACAAAACCAAATGGAAGGGAAACTCAAACTACTCTTAAAACCACCAAGGAAGAGAAGGAAAAGAGATGGTGTGGTTGTGCTATCCTTTCTTATCCAGTAGCCCATTCACTCAGGACACGGCAGACTTGGTACCAGATTTTCCTTCTGCTCAGCAGGACCTGAACACATTCCACCTCCCAGAGCCATACCCAAGAGTACATTAAAGCATTTGGGTGACCCACTTCCAGGATCTCCTACAGAGATTGCTCCATTTTATACAAGATATTTAAAAATTCATTGACCTGAAAGGCTCTGGACTTAAACAGTTAGAGAGGTTACCTGGTCTCCAGTCCCTTCTCCAATGAATATTTAAGCATCTAAAACATGCTTTTCTTTCTCCTGGGTTACAGCCTAGCAGACTAATGGTAATGCAACGTCTTGTGATCTGTAAATTACAGAGACAGCTGTAGGGAATGTGTAGATAATCAGTATTCCAACTTCATTTCATTAAAAGTAGATTTATTGCCAGTGAGATAGGAACCTACTGGAAAATCCCCAAAATATAGGATACTGGAGGCTGCATTAAAGGATAGTAGAAAACTGATCCAAAAGACTACAGCTATTTCATGCAAGGGGATTTGGAGGGACTACTCAGTTTAAACATAAATAAATAAATAAATAATCACTGGAAATTATATATTGTTAAACAAGCAGCTTCTAAAAATAGTGTTGTCTCCTACATACGTTTTTCCCCAGGTAAGTAGTTAGGACACATATCAGTTTCACTGGCCTTTGCATGAAGAATCATCATCCTAACCCTGTTCTCTTCTGAGGTCCTACCATGGAAAGACAGAAAAACTTACATAAAAAAATTACTGCAAAGATACACAAATGGACCGCAGCTGGAGATAGATGCTGCAGCCTTAACCATTTTAAAAAGCAGAAGTATGTTTTGGAAACTTCTTACTAAAGTTTGAAAACAACATAAATTAGGCCCTTAAAATCACCAACTCGGGCCATTGCCTTATCTCAAAATACAAGACATCCAATTTTCCTCCGGACAAGCATGCAAAAGACTAAAGCCCAGCTGTTAACATTGCACCATCTCCTCAATTTCCATTGCTTTTTCATCCCGATCTTTAAAACGATCTGTTATAGCCACAAAAAAAAAAAATAAAAGCTCTGAAAAGATAGGTATCAAGTGACTGAAAACAGCAAAATGCTCTAAGAAAGTCCTGTAAACTTACAAAAAAAAAAACCTCTGTGAAGAGAGCCCTGTCTCTGACAGTTAAGAGGCTCAATAACTAAGAGTTATTGCCGCCGAACAGCTGTGGTGCCGCGCTGCCGTTAACAGACTATTATCAGTATTACCAACATGCCTGAGAAACTCACAACACAAGGTCTTCATAATGATGTAGGAAGGCACTCTTGAAATGAAGGAGGATGTGATGAAGGAATGGGAATGAAGAAAGAAGGGATGAAGGAGGAAATAGCAAACAAAAAAAAAAAAGATCTATTATGTCTGTACAATTTACCCAAGAGCACCAGCAGCCACTATAGGAATAAAGTGTGCATTAGAGCATCGCTTTTTGTGAGAATCTAGCACTTCACAGGACTGAAGCCTGTGATTATAAACAACAGTTAATTAGTCCAGGCTCCTTAGACCCAGAGCAGCAACTACAGTAATGCCTGATCATGTGTCTCACAATATCAGAGGTAATACTTGGCTAAAGCATCTCATTTAGCATCAGAAATATAGTAAGAAGGGGAAGTGCTACATGTTCTGAGGTTCCAGCTATCTTTAATTGGCCAGCAACAACAACAAACGCCATCCTAAGCTTCAAGTTCTAGGACAAGTTCAGTACACTTCTCCAAAAGACCCTGTATTTACCACTCAGCTCATCAATAAGACTTTGCTGAAACAATTTTTCTTTATTGAAAGAAAAACGGAGTGACTCCAATAAAATACATCCAAAATAGAAGTACTCCTCAGTGTCCTGCAAATACACACACTGAAGAGGAGAGAGGTATTTTAAGACATCTTTGTTTCGCACACCCACCTACTAGCACTCTGATATTCCACAGCTAAATGCCAGTTAATAAAACTAGTTATAAAAGTTTAAAGCTACATAAAACAGCAACACCAAAAAGACCTGGTAACCCTAAGAAACTAAAAATAGCGTACCCTTCTCCACAAACAGACTGATAGTAAAGTGTAAACTGATCACGAGGAAAGCCTCACGCAAAGAAAACAAAGGTGTACTGCACCAAAGCTGAAGTAGAACAAGTCACATGCAAATACTGATGGAAAAGATGATAGCAAACTTATTAATGCCTTCTGCAAGATTTGGGAATAATGAGTGAACAGTTTATCGCAAAGAAAGTTAAAGTCATCTGTCCAATAGGGAAAAGGAACGTTATCCTGTCCTGCTATGATGATGTTTCTCACTGAAGGTCTGTACCTATTTTCTGTATATCTGTTGTTGCTTTTTTTGAGAGATTCCAGCATTTCACAGGACTGAGGCCTATGGCTGCAAACAACAGTAAATTAAAGCAGGTTCTTTATGCACAAAACAGCAGCAACAAAAACAGTTTTAAATCCCCTTCCATGAAAAGAAGGGGGATAAGTGCCTAGACAAAAGACCTCATTCAGTACCAAAGAAGTAACTAGAAAAGTATATTTTATATACATAATGTTCCACAGCACCTGTCTGCATATACCTTTTCCTTTCTGCTATGCTCTTCCAAGTTTTTCACCATGAAAGCCCTTTCATGAATAATTTGAATGAATTGTTTGAAGCTTGTAACCCAAAGTAGAATCATTCGAGCAAGAAGGCTTTCAGCCCACACAGAGGAAAATTCCAGAGACTGCGTATCAATGAGTCAAGCTACTACTTCTGGCTGCTTTTGTTCAGACTCTTATTTCTTCTTGAATTCTGCAAGATAACTTATGTCAAATTCAACAATCTTACTGCTGACAAGTTAAGTGCCCCGCAACAAAGTCAACTAGAAGTCCCATGAGCAGAGACACCATGTTGTCTCATATGACTTAAGATCATTTGGAAGCATAGAAATGCAAATTCACATCATTTAGGGACTATCCGAACCCTTCCTGAAATAAAATGATACACACACCCCCACACATGAACTCCACTGGTTTTACCCATGGAAGCACTAAAGGGACTTTAGAAATTATACTTAAATTCTTAATTCTCTGAAAGGACAGAATAAGATGTTTTCTATCCTTATGTATTTTGCAGAAAAACTGTTGGTCAGTAACATCTATGGCTGGTGCAACACTGGAATCACTCCAGTAACTGAGAGCAAAGGAGTCTCCTGAAAAAGACAGACATTGCAGTTCGTGCATTTCATGGATTTTGTAGCTGATGTTGTAGCCTTTTTAAAGGATCTGCCTAGAACTCCCATTTCTCTCCTTGAAAAACTCTTCCAAACTGTCAAGCAATATTCCTGGAACACCAACAGTTTTGTGAAGAATAGATATTTAAAATATCTTCTTCAACTAAATAGACAGTACCTGGGAAGCTACCAAGGAGTACCTAATGCACAGGCGGTAGGTACTGCGTGCAAGATGGAACTCAGTCTCTATTCTACTCCCAAAGTTCCCAGCTGTGGATTCCAGTACTCCCTGCTGAGAGGACAGAACTGATTTCTGGCAAGATAAGGTATAAACAGAAACAGGACAAGAGAGGACTAAAAGCTTTGTGACAGTTTAATACAGACATATTTCAAAGTATGAAACACTTTCTCAGGAGAAGGCAGTGACACCACATCACTGGAAAGTGCTTCCTCTGGTTATCTAGGGGGTCGGAGTTTTTTGATTGGTTGGTTTGGGGTTGGTTTTCAAAGATGGTTCAGTTTTCAAAATTTTAAAGGTAACTTTACGTGCATTAAAGAAATTAAAATAGTGCTGCAAATTCCCTGCAGATGAAGGTCTATTATCGCAATAAATTAATGCAACCAGCGACACCAAGACAGAGCCTGACAAGTAAAGTTACTCATGGACCAGCATCTCCTCCTCCTCAGAGCTGTCTGTAACTGTTTGGCCAAAGGAAAGATGTTAGCAAAAGTACAATTCAGTATCATCTTCATTACTGCTCCCTCTGACACCTCCTACTCCTGAGGCACAGCAGAACTGGTCTATCAGATGATGAATGGGTCTTCTCTAGCCACAGACAGGTAAGAAGCTCCTGAAAGTCCTTCCAAGGACAGCCTCTGCAATTTAGATTCATTTTAGTTCTCAAAGACTTAAGTTACAAGACTTGTGATTTGGCTAAACACCGAATAAAACTCACACTGATTTGACAAAGATGAAAAAGAAATGACCTAACGACACGAGAAAAAATACCACTAGTACTAGATTGCCAGCTCTCCCCTCACTGCTGGCCAGAGCGAATACCTGTAAAGGTTCAAGAAGATGCAGATGCTGTCCAGGGGCACAGCCAGCCACTACCCGACAAGGCCGCTGCAGTCGAGGTGCTTGGGCACAGTCCAGCACACACACCTCACCTGCTCCTGGACCACGGTCAGGGCCGGTTCATAGCTCCCAGGCAAAGCAAAGCAAAGCTGCGTCCCTTCTCTCCAGGCAGTCATTCGAAATAAACCATCCCCACTTTTTGCATCTTAATCGTGCAACAGTTTAAAGTCACACAACACGAACGAAAAACTGCACTCAAAAGGAGAAAAGGACACCTAGAAACACACCGCGACCCAAGGCACACGGCCTGCCCCGGCACACGGCTGGGGTACGACAGGACTGCCCCTCTCCCTGCGGGGACGGAGAGAGGGCAGGGGGAAGAGTTCTCGGAGGAGAGTTCTCGGCTGCAGCAGCCACCCCAACGGCAAAAGGGCCCGGAGGAGAGGGAGGACCCCCCCCGCTCCAGGGGCGACAAGCCAGTAGGGGTACGGGACCCAGGGCAGGAGTCCGGACCCGTGAGAGGGGAAGGGACTCCCCCCTGAAGGTCCTGGCCGGCAGCGGGAGGCGGCTGAGAGGCACCGGCACGGCGGAGACACCCTCCCTTCTACCCAGAAAGGGGACCGGCAGCACCGGTCCTCCCCGCACTCACCCGGTGCCTCCATCTATCACGCAGGGGGGCAGGTAGCTCGCCATGCTGGAGAGCCAGCAATGCGGGCCCTACGCCACCATCCAGGCCGCCGCCGGCTCCCCCGGCCCGGCCCGGCGAGGCCTCAGTGCATGGGCAGCTGAGCGGCGGCGGGCACCATGCAGCCGCCTGTCAGCGCCGCCCCCGGGGCGCATGCGTCGCCCGCCGCCGCCACGTGACTCCCGCGCCGCTCGCCGGCCGCCATCTTGAGTCAGGGCAGAGGGATAG
>JAAGNO010014606.1:0-78286 GCA_033439905.1 Ceryle rudis
GGTGGCCTTCTTGGCCACTTGGGCACACACTGGCTCATCTTCAGCCGGCTGCTGACCAACACCCCCCGGTCCTTTTCTGCTGGGAAGTTTCCAGCCACTCCTCCCCAAGCCTGGAGTGTTGCAGAGGGTTGTTGTGATCCAAGTGCAGGACCTGGCTCTTAGCCTTGTTTTCCTAGAAAGGCCCCTATAAGGGGAGCTCTGGCAACACGGGCTGTCCTTGGACAGCTGGTTTTTATCACAAACTGTCCCCACGAAGCCACCTTTCTTCCCTCTGCTCCCCACCCTGCTCTGCACTTGAGGAGCCTGGCACTACCAGTTGGTCTTTACCCTACTGGTAGAAGGGGGAGAGTCAATGGCCACCGTGGCTGAAGCAGTCAGGCTGCAAAGCAGCAAAGCAGGACAAGCCTGAGATGTCCCTGTCACCTCACCTTAAGTCCACACTTCCTTTGGGTAAAGCAAAATCCACCTAAGAGTACCTGCGAGCACTACAGAGAACACTCCGCTCGCCCGTAGAGGGACTGGCAGGAGCACTTTGATCTCTTGTGTTTGCCCAGTGGTAATAAATGATCATTTATAATCCTTAGCGCTGCTTAACCTCCATTTGTTTGGACATAAATAGTACAACCCCAGACTGGTATTTAAGTGATCAGCAGGAACACCCCCATCTCTCCAGCAGCTATTTATTTACTCGGACTCCCGTTCGCTGTATGAAATATTTTAAATTAATGTATATAACTGCTCTCCCCTGTGCTCCGGGAGCCTTCCCCCGGCCCGGCACCGCCGGCAGCACAAAGGTGCTCATTTAGAGCCGGAACGTCAACCTGATCCACGTGAACGCAGCCACAGGCGAGCGCTGCGCGCTGCATAAATACACCTCTTGTTCCTGACGCCCGGGCTGAGCCTGCCAAGCTCCGCCGATCTTCTGCCAGGTGCCCTCAGAGCACCAGGAGTCAGCATCAGGCAGGATCAGACCGACGGTTATCGCACTGCGCAGGACGGTCCTGCTTGTGTCATTATGGGGGTACGTGGCCCCTGTGGCTTCTGGAGACCAGACTGTGGTCACGGTGCCCTCCACCCCCCAAGATGTGCAACCAGCAACCACGTCTCCTCCAACTGGGAGCTTCTCAGATGGAAGCTACAAGGATGCTCGCAAGAGCCCTGCGACCCTGCAGAGTCACCCTCTGCGTCCCAGTCCCCTTCTGCCCCTGGAATGCAGTGTGATGGGCACTGCCCAGTCAGCCTCACCCATAGGGAGCCAGTTCTCCAGCTTTCAGCACTGCGATCACTCTGCCCCGCTGGGTGCCAGATTCCTTCTCCAGTCCGATAACGATGATATCCCCTCCTCTCCTGGAAGAGACACGAGGGAGATGTCACTGGGCAGTGGGCACTGTTGGCAGCTGAGGAAGATCCACACTGGATTTCCATCCTCTCTGCTGCAATCCCACTGAGGGAGATCCTGAATCCACTATGGTGAGAGCTCCCTTGGCAGGCAAAATCAGATTGCCAGTGGTTTCTATCTGCTCAACAGCAGGACAATGGGATGTGCCAGGGTTGTGTCTGAGTGAGGAAGCTCCCTGTAGCTCTTAGTTCCCTCAGGAGCTGGGGAAACAGGGCTTCAAGTCTTATCACCCACACTTCTCTTCTGTTGAACCCAATCCTGCAAAACCTTAGATATGGCCATTCTACCCAACTAGAGATCTTTGAAATGGGAGTAGAAAAATCGAGGTACCGTTGCACTGGGAACAAAATTTCTTAATGATAGCCTGACTTTCTGGGCAGGTGAATCATACTGGGAATGCAAAAGTCGCTGAATTAGCCTGAGCTAATCTCACACTCAGCCCAGGAGGGATCTTGATGCAGTTGCTTTGTTAAGTGCCCACTTACCTGGGGATCCATATGAGGTCTTTTACTGGAAGAATCTTGATGGCTTGGAGATGCTGTGTGTTGTCACCCACAGGCACAGCATCGTGATCCAGGGAAGGCTTCAGCTCGTGAAATTTGTCAGACTCCTCAAAATCTGTGGAGAATGGTGCACTGGAAGAGCTCATGGGCGAGCTGGGTAGGCTGGAGGGGCACCGGGTTATCCTGTTAGGAGGTGAGGAGGAGTAGGAAGACACAGAGCAATAATCTGTGAGCGAGTCCTGGTGGTTTAGTATCTGGGTGCCAACCTCTGGGCTGTAGATAATGCTCACATCCTCCAGCGGGTTGTTGTCCACCGCTTTGTGGTTTCTAGGTGCTGTAGCTGGGATGGCTGCCGAAGGCTGCTGGATTGTAAACATGTCTCTGAGGGGGCTGCAGTCCCCGCAGAAGTAGCGGGCGCAGAGCTGGTAGGTGGTGACGTGATACATCACCAGGAAGTTGCTTTTATCATCCAGACACCACACCACCTCCTCGCCGTGGCACTCGGAGTTGCAGGCGATGGACGTGATCACCGATGGAGGGCTGAAGGGCTCCAGCCTCCTGCTGATCTCCATCGTGGAGCAGTCTATGATGAGGATGCCGGGGCCGTTGCTGTACCAGACCTCGGCCCCGCTGTTGGTGATCTCCATGGCCTTCACCGGGTACGGGTTCTGCCGGGGGTCGTCATCGGAAATGTTGAATTTGGATCTGTTTGCCGTGTGGGAGCACAGGTAAGAGCAGCTGTCCCCTGGGATGCCCTGGGACACTGAGAACACTGCAACAAGTCCATCTGACAAGCCAGCCAGCACCACATATGAGTTCTGCAAGACAGACAGCGGGTTCGCTATCTAGATTTTTTACTTCTCTGCAGCACAAGAGCCTTCAAACCCAGAGGCTCACAATCCTGCAAGTACACCAGCTACCTCCCCCAAATCTCTCAGCAATGTAACAGCAACATAAAAAGAAGCCATCAGATAGAAGCTGCTGCAGAGCTGTGCTCCTCTCACCCAGTATTACCTCTCTCTTTATTGGCAAGGGAGGACAGACAGACCTGGCAGCCTGCCCCGAAGGTTAACAAATTCAAGCTGGAGTACGTTCAGAGACAGCCATCATGATCCTAGGAATCCAGCTGTAGAAACCCGGCTCACTTCCAAAACGGAGTAAAGCTATTGCTACCAGTGTAGGTAGGAGAGGCATGGAAGAAATGCAGCAAAAAGGAAAAGAGAGGGAGGCAACCATCCTGCAAACGAGCATACGGTGCTTGCTCCATATCCGATGTCTGCTGCTTTGACAGCATTGCTCCTTCCAGGGATGTGCTCTGGGTCTGGGATCCCTGGCAGCTCAGAGAGGTCCCAGTGAAGGGCACAGAAGCAGTAGCAAAGCAGCTGCCAAGTGCCACAAACAACCCTGAGGGCGGTTAAAAACCGGCCCCTAACTGTACAGATGTGCCGGGCGCCGAGCTCCAGTGCAGCGCTCTGAGGTTGCTGCTGCTGCCACAGGCACTGGCACATCCAGTGGACGGGAGCTGGTGAGAAGGCCACAGCTCACTGAGGTCCCCAACTCCTCCCGCTCAACACAGCGGTGCAAACTGCTGTTAAACAGACAGGGAAATGGATGCCTTGGGAACAAAACTCCCCGTGACCTTGGGTCTGTACCAGAAACTCCCCCATCTGTGAAGCAGATAAAACAATACCTACCTCAAAGGCCTTTCGATTTCCTCCCTGTGGAGCAATAAATTCTAAAAAAAGACCCTTTGCCCGGGGCTTTTTTTTGCCGCTTTTAAAATCTGGCTGGACTGAGCAAAGCAAAACGAACAGAACCAGACCGAGCACTACCAGCTGACCCGGCATCACCTCGCCCCTCCGCAGTCCCACCTCTGAGATGGCACCAGGAGTTGGTGTCACCCCCAGGCTGCATAAATGAAGGGAAAACCTGTGCCCTTCCTGGGATCTTGGCTGGGTTAGCCCTGAAAGAGAGCTGCTTAAGTCCGTAGAGGCCAAAACCAGTATCTTGAATAGCTCCCAGATAACCCAGGGCAGATAGCAAAGGGGGCACTATTGGTTTAATTGATAGCACTGTTTGCGAGGCTCATTAAGAGCCTTGGACAAAAAAACCACTATCTGCATACAAAGTATGAGTAAAACCCTGAGTGTGCTGAGCCCGTATGACTAATCCAAAGCACGGCAGAATTTTACTGTAATGGGAAAAACTAGAGGAGCAAGTGGAAAGTTGTGAAATGGGACTTGGACTTAAACTCAGTCCAGTCTCAAACCACTAATTAAAAGAAACCCAAATGGCCTGAAGCGTTCGGTGCCGTGTCCCTCCTGCCATATGGATCTGGCACAAAGGTTCCTGGATCTGGGTTTGCCAGAGACTTGCATCAGTAGGTTGGCACGTGGCACGATGCTCTGCACAAGCTGGGGTTTGGGTTACTTTTGCTTTGGAAAGGAGTTCAATTATTTAAAGCAGAACAAAACAAAGCAGACCGGCCCACGTTTCTCTGGTGAAAATGGTCCAGCTTTGTCAGTCCAAAGGACCCAGGACCCTGCACAACAGGTATTTCTTACCAAAAATGGAAAATTTAAATTGAAATGGGAACATCTGAAATGGTTCAGCCTTCCACTACCTAAAAGGGGTCTGGAGGAAAGCTGCGGAGGGACTTTTTACAAGAGCATGTCCTGAAAGGACAAGGGCTTTAAACTGAAAAAAGGTAGGTTTAGATGAGACTTAAGGCAAAAATCCTTCACTGTGAGGGTGGTGAGACACTGGAACAGGTTTTCCAAGGAAGCTGTGGATGCCCCATCCATGGAAGTGTTCAAGGCCAAGCTGGATGGGACTGTTAGCGACTTGCTCTAGTGGGAGTGTCCTAGCATGACACAGGACACTACTGAAGTCTTTAGAGTTCTCTGTGATTTTGTCTCATTTGATTTGAAAATGCTGCATTATCCAAGGACAGTCTTCATAAAAAAAATATTTTGCTTTCTTCAATTAATGTTGGCTACTGCAGAACAGAATCCAGAATCCCTGGGGGGTTTCACAGGCCAAAGTTCCCCAGCACTGAGCAATCAGCACCATCGCTGGGCAGAGCTGTGTCAGCAATCCCCACCCAGCTTTACCAGTAACACCAGCTCTGACAAATTCTAGCCTGTCTGGATAGCACAGTGGTGGCAGCAAATCTGGAAGATATTTTATGCTTTGGGACACTTATTACTCAACTGCTTTGGCTATCGGGATCTGCTTCTGTCTCACCCCTGTTGTCACTTCTCTGTTGAAGGAACGAGGAGGAGGAACTTGAACACTGAGAAATGCCCTCAACCTGCCATCCCTCGCCTGACAGAGATGGAGGAGTGACGCATTTGACGGAAGAACATGGCAAAGGCCACCCAACTCAGGGTGCCACTGACTCACCAGACTTTATTAGGTGCTGGTGCAGGGAGGCAAAGCTCTCCCAATCAAGGTATTACAACAGTGACCAAAGGCAGGCAGGGCAGCAGCCTCCAGAAACCTTAAGTAACTTTCTCAGAATTCATTTTCAACATTTGGGCTCCGCAAAGAGCCAACAAAAACACAGCACAACAAAACTGCATTTGAAGTTCTCCGTCCTGCCAGAAGTCCCGCTGTGCCAGGGAGGAAGGCCTCAGAGCAGGGCTGTGATGGTATGTGATGTGCAGGAGATGAGCTGGCTCCAGACGTCCTGTCCTCGCAGCTGAGGACAGCGCAAGGCTCAGAGCCACCGGCACGGCTGCTGTGAGCAGGTTAAAAATAAATAAATAAGAAAAATACAGCCCCCAAACACCACGGCCTTGGTCATCTCCTCCTCCTCTCTTCCCTGCATGGTCTGGCACTGCTGGCAGTGAACTCCGCAGCAGGCACAGCCTTTAAATGCAGCTTTTGTTTTCATGTGTTCCAGGTTTTTTGCAAGAGGCTGGAGGCTTGCACCCGTTCAGATTCCTCTCTCCCTCAACGTCTCTTTGTAAGAATGCTACAAATCAATTCAGAAAGCATCTCGTTTCACTCTTTTTAACCTGTTTGTTTGCTTTTTTGTTGGTTCTTTCTTTGGTTTTTTTTTATCTGTAAGGAAATTTACTCAAAATTTTATTGTTTCCCAAAAGCAATGATACTGGTGACAGAAAGCATGCAACAAAAAAGCTTAAATCATACAAGATTTTTTCCTTGGCGGATGAGTTTTGGATTCTGGGCCCCTCTCTGCTGCTTTTAAATTTCCATGATGCTTCCTTTGGATGAGAAACCAAATTTTGGAAACTATTTCTTTTGGATCAGTCCTCCCAAGGCAGTCGTAAAGAATTCCCCTTCCCAGCAACATCTCTCTGCAATTCCCTGCCTGCAAGTTACCTCACATCTCATCAGTTAAAGGCTTTCTTCCCAGGGAAACGCCAGCAATTCTCTTCTCCGCTGGACAATAACG
Organism: Ceryle rudis; assembly: GCA_033439905.1. NCBI lineage: Eukaryota > Metazoa > Chordata > Aves > Coraciiformes > Cerylidae > Ceryle > Ceryle rudis. The sequence continues at coordinate 6,326 of JAAGNO010014606.1, forward strand.
ACTGTGTGATAACTCTGATACAGCTCGCTGCGCCGTACACCGAGCTCGACAAGTGCAAGCTCTCCACTTAGCTCTGCTGGAAGAATTGCCTGCTTCAAAAAATGGTTTAGTTTCTTGCCAACCTGGTCTATATATCCCTAAGGCTGCTGCTCTGGCTATTTCACTGCCAGGCTCATTCATAGAAAGGAGAGAGGAAAAAGTTAAGTCCAATAAAGTAAGAAGGAGTGCGCCGAAGGGATGTGGATTTCTGGAAGGTTGGGTAGGGTCGGGGGAGGAAGGGAGGTGTCTAGACTCAATATTGCTATTGTAAGGCCTGGCATTATTTATGACATTTTCTAGGCAAGCCACAAACTGAAAATAGAAACCAGGAGACATAAAGCCACTCATAACCCCTGAGGAATGGCTTTGCAAGCTGTGTGACAGTGGAAAAGCTGAAAGTGAAAGACTTGCTCGACCGTCCTGGACAAAACCTCAGGCAGCATGAAAAAGAAATTTGCTCTACACATCAGAAATGAAACTCCACGGCAGAGAAACGCTGCAGGTCCGGCAGCCAAAGAAAGCCGACAGATGCAGCCTCCCGGCGGGTGAAATTTATGCCGGTGCCAACTTTAGATCTATGCCCTACTTCAGTCCTACTTATGCCATGTTTAGAAGTGAAGCAGTACACCTTATACTAACCATCTGCTTCGGATTCAGTTTGCAGCGATGCAACAAATGAGCCAGAAATGGACAATAAGGCAGAACGGGCACATGGTATAAAACTGTCGCCGCGAGAGCTGCTCCATATTGAGCTTTTAGAACCATACCAGTCTGCTGGCATTTGTGAAAACTACACAGCTACCAATAATGTTGGAACATAATTATATGTTTTGACTTGAGGTGGCTGTAAGCAAACCAGAGGTAATTTCACCCAGAAACAGTTTTTATACATCTCTGAAGACTCGCCCGCAACAGGCGGTCATGTCAGATTTCTCTTGCCAGCAACTGGATGTTGGCAATCCCAGAACTAGACAGAGAGTATTTAACTTTTGGTATTACCCATAATAGCATTACCCAGAAGAGCTGTATTATCTAAGCATTCTCATTCAAAACCAAAAAAGAAGTGTGGCTGAGCCCAGATAATGTTTAAAGACGATCGCGCACACAAAGAACAGCTTGCAGACGTGCCAGGGAAAGAGCGGGTACAGGAGCGAGAATCTACCCAAGCCCTGAGTTACCCGTTAACAAACCTCTATTCTAATTACTGTTTCATGTCCCCTCTACTTTGCTCCATCAGCCTAAACCCTGTCTTCCAGTGATGCGGAAACACAGTTGGAAAACTTCCTTGCAGAAGAATTTGATCTATTTTGACTCTTTTCCCAGCAGGTTTGGAAATGCCAGCTTTGGTCCCTTGCCTCAGGTTTGTGCCTGCACCTCTGTCTTCTGGCAGAGGCACAAACGCCTGGAAACCTTCTCCTCATGCTGCCAGAATGTTCCTGGGCATCGCAAAGTCCTTCAACACCAACTAGTGACAAGCCATGCAAGCTCTGGCAGCCTGGCCTGGCAGCAGATGGCTTAGTCTCACTAATGCCCCTTTTCCTGTAAGTTCCTTCTTACCTTTTTGACAACAGGCATTACTAGAAAGCAGCTCACAGTAGCAGGAGTGTCTAAACCTTTCTGTGGAGTCTTTAGAGGACACATGCCCTGCAACCCATACACAGAAATCTTCTGGTCCTGTGAAAGAGCAGATAAAACTCTATGAATTTCAATCATCTTCCACGCTTTCCATATTTTGATGGCCGAACAAGATCAAATTGTTTCCAAAATCAGTTTTTACTTGTATTTTTCAATACTCACAGCCAGGATTTCTCTTTGTTTTTCCTGGAGAGCATTTGGCCCTGTCTGTGGGTAGAAATCAGGTTCTGCCTTCCCCAGAACATGCTGTAGGTAATAGAAGCACTACCCAAAACCCACCAAAAATCACCACTACGGGTGTTTTAGCACCATGTCTCAAAGTAGTGTTTGACAACACTGACTGCACAAATCCCAAGCGTCCCAGGACAACTGAAACATGTTGTATGTTATTTTGGATTAATCTGTCCGTTGAAGGAAAGCTACTATTACACTGGGCAGGGAATCACATCTGCTCTATACCTTGTAGACCTACTAACTGACACAGAGAACCCATTTGGCAATACGTTTAATTTTGATCAAAGAGATGGATATAAAATGCTTTAGGATTTCTGAACTGCAATTTTTCTATACTTCTTGTTATGTAAAAAATACTTGAGTACTTGAACTTTACCTCAATTTGGGAACAGAGAGTCAAAATATCTCATTTTCCTATGGGACAAAAAAAGATGTATACTGTCACTCAGTTCCAGCATCTGTGCTAGGGCTGAGTGAATTAACCAACACAAACTATTTATTCAGTAAGTGTGGTCTTTTTTTCCCCCCCACTCTGAAACACTGAACTTCAGGAACTTTTCAATGTATTTCAGCTATTTTTTGTTTGCTTTGTGTCAAACGATTGTGTCAGAACTGGCTGACACTTAACGCAGCCCTTTTTGATGGGCAGACAGGGGTTTGGGGATAAATCAGCCGTGCTCTCTCACTCTTATCTTTTTAGCTGCAGTTTTCCAGGGTGAACACAGAACTTAGGTACCCATTTCCCACCAACTTTCAAAATCCCTCAGGCCTCTTTCAAAACCCCACCCTTAAATGCATGGTTTCTTTCACTGCTTCCCTTTATCGCTTACAGATAAGGACATTTCCCAGATGAAACCCCAGGGTACAGACAGGCTACAATCCAGAGAGTTTTGTTCAGAAAAATTGAGGTTCCCACGAGTGCTTTAAACACCAGGAGGCACGATTTGGGTCTAGGTATCAACTACGTAACAGGTAGAAACAATACACCCGGAGACAGCAGATGCAAAGTCACGCTGCTCATCTGAGACACCCATTGTCTCAAACAGTCTTAGCTTTACTAATTTAATAGCCTCTTTCTCTTCATTTGTGTCTCTTCTAACGAGGCCCCTCGGAGCGGGGCACTGAAGCGCAAGGGAACGCTCACCTCGGTGGCAGCCCAGAGGGCATTCTGAAATTTTAGTTGGCAGCACAGCTTCATTCCTGGGCAGCTCATCCTCTCCACTTCTATCACTCCCTTCTCTGGATTCACCACCGTGTAGTTTCTGAAAGGAGCAAATAACAATTTCCAATAGCAGACACGCAGCCTGCACGCTGCTGCAGGACGGCGCTCGGCGCTTTTGGCCAAGCTGTAACGTGATTATCCAGATGTGGACGGTGCCACGAGGATCTGCACCCTCCAAATGGTCTTCATAAGGGAAGAGAAATAGACATGTGTCATGGTTCTTCCTCAGAGGGCAGCTATGCAATTGCTCCTGTGAAGATTTAAACTCGGCTATCTGACTCGCGGAGCAGTGGATTAGGAGAATTGATCTGCTCTGTTACTATAACTCAGCTGTGAGACAAACAGCTCCAGCAGAATAGCAGCAATTAATAGCTGGGAGGTCTTAGCCCATCTTCCCATTAGGCCCTCACGAGAGTACATGCTCGTTCTCCATGTTCACTGCCTCACTATTACCTGGCTTCATCCCTTACTCTAGTACATAAGCAGAAGAGCGGGATTCTCCCAAATAAGAGCAAAGATCGATAACCCGATAAAATAATTTGTGAATGCAACCGATTAATATTTTTGTAACTAAAAGGATTTTGTTTGTTTGGGGAAGTGTATTGGGTTTGGGTGTTTGAACAATAGCTGGATATTCACAACCACATCTGTGAGCCCCAGATGTTTTACCAACTGTGGCACAAGCAATTACACATCCTGAAAGCTGTCACATATAAGCAATTTGTTATTCAGCAGCCTCCAGCAAGTGGATCGTCCAGTCAGGAAGCAGATTCACTGAGATATATCGCTGTGAATATTTGGACAACATCCACGTATTCATAATGCATCTGTGAGTCCCATGTGTGTCACCAGTTTTAGCAGGAATCGTCACGCTGTCTGCACTGAACGACTGACCAGGCACCGCAAAATAGCAAAGCAAATCACTCAAACACACCACGTACCTTTCCCATTAGGTTAAGGCTTACAAATAATGAATACATTAATATAAAATTCAAATCGGCTTGTGAACGTTTCCAAATAAGATTTGAACTATAAAAATCAGTAACATCCATAAAAATAAACTTAACTAGCCACAGGTCATACGTGGCCGAGCAAAATGCCATCATCTCAGTCACGATTTAATAGCATTTAAAGCACATGCCTGTTCAGTACAGCACACATTTTACTGGCAGTGTACACTTGGATGCACACACAGCTCCAGGCATGTGGTTAACTCCTGATGATTTCAGTAGGATTTAAGCATGTGCTTAATTGACGTGCAGAACAGAGATGGAACTGCAGTCTCAATTAGGAAAGGTTTAGTGTTAAATGGCCTCATTAGGAGAGGCAGAACACGTCTGTTCTCATGTGCAAATGCTTCATCCTGTGTGTGTGAATCATTACACTGCCCTAATCTTCTCCTCATATTAACTGAAGCAGAGTTAAGCTCATTAAATACCTTTTATAAAGCAACCACTGTTCCCAATTAAGAGAGTTTGGGAAAACAGTGTTCACCGCATCCTTGGCATTCACCCAAATTCACTTTCACCTTCTTCACCTCCCTCCCAGAGGCGTAAGCGAAAGTGCTGAAGGATTTTTATGTAAAAAGAAAATAAAAAGAACAAAAGAAAGAAATTATTCATATGAGCTGTCTCACCTGGTGTCTTCCTTCCCATCCCAGAACACCACAGTGTACTCCTGTCCTTGGGAGCAGAAGAAAGACGACTGCTTCCCACAGGATAGCAGGTACATGAACGTTGCAAAGGTAGGGTCCTTCATCTGCCCAACCACGGAAATGGCCAGTGGACGCTGTGGGGAAAGGAAAAAGAGCAAGACGTATGTCACACGAGACAGCTGGAGGTCCAGATGAACTAAAAGAATCATAATAATCATTATTTTTTAAAGCTAGAGAGCCAAGAAGTAGGACTTCTTTAATAAATGCTTCTGCTACTTTCTCAAATCACCAAATTCTCCTTATACGCCCCACCTGACTGGTTCTTAGCATCATCCATACCCCAGACACTGAACCTTTTCTGTACTTCTGTTGTTTGACCTGTTTCTTTTCTATTTGTTATTGATTAATTTCTTCAGGTTGATGATTTTTGGAAGCTGACCCACTGTTGTGACAGTGGCTGGCTGTTTGTGAGTCAGGCTGACCTTGGTTTGAAGGGCAGCAGCTCTGACACGCCAACTTGTAATTAATGAAAAATGTAATGCAGCATAATCCTTTCCTTGGACTTCGAACCCTTTTCTCCTTCATAGTGCATTTTGCAATCTGGAGGGGTTTGAAGTCTTTAGAGTTACACTCACAGCACTACACTGTAGCTGCTTCTAGAAATTATGGGTAACGTCTCACCCTGGTGAAATCAATAGCTTAACTGCCATTGACGTCAAGGGATCTTCATGTCACCACAGATGTCTAAGGCCACCAATCTGCTGTAATTTCATTCATAAAATGCTCATTTAAGTCAAAAGAGGTTCTGGGCCGTATCAGCATGAGGGATAAATAGGCAACTGAGCTGTTCAGCTCTCCTGTGTGATAGGGCTGACAGATCCCTGTAGCTACACGATCCGAAGACACTGGTCATGAGGGTTGTCTTGTACCTTTTCTGGCTTAGTGTCCCAACACTCCATCATGAGCGCCTGCATCCTATATAGCTGCACCTCTTCTGGCTGCCCAAGAACAGGACGGATCCCTTTAGACAGCTTCTTTGCAATCTGGAGCTGGTGTTGTCCTAGCACAGGCCGCTGACCAGACAGCAGCTCATACAGGACCATCCCATATGAGAACATGTCGACCTAGAGCCAGAAACAGAAAAAAAAAACCCCCACATGACAAACCTCCCTTGGTGGGTGGAGAGCACAGCAAGGACAGCCATGAGGGGAAAGCTACTGCTGGACACATACAACAGAATCATAGAACTGTTTTGGCCGGAAGAGACCTCAAGATCACTGAGTCCAACTGTTAACTCAGGTCACTAAGAAACCATGTCCCTCAGCACCACAGCTCCAAGGCTTTGAAACCCCTCCAGGGATCACGGGGACTCCACCACTGTCCTGGGCAGCTTGGGACAGCCCTGGACAACCCTTGCGAGGAAAAAATTGTTCCTCACGTCCAACCTCAACCTCCCCTGGTGCAACTCGAGACTGGTTCCTCTTGTCCTGTTGCTTGTTCATTGGAAGAAGAGCCTGACCCCACCCCTGGTTCCAACCTCCTGTCAGGGAGCTGTCGAGAGCCAGAAGGTCTCCCCTGAGCCTCCTTTTCTCCAGGCTGAACAAGCCCAGGTCCCTCAGCTGCTCCTCACCACCCTTGTGCTCCAGACCCTTCCCCAGCTTCATTACCCTTCTCTGGACACGCTCCAGCCCTTCTTGGAGTAAGGGGCCCAAAACCAAACCCAGGATTTGAGGTGCAGCCTGAGCATCTCTAAGGGAAGTCAGCCCCACACACGAAGCCAGCCACCCACCGCTGTCACGCAGGGGCTGCGCCCAAGGATACACCACAGTTACCTTCTCATCGTAGACGATGCGAGGCCTGATCTCAGGAGCCTGGTAGCCCGGCGTGCCTTCCACTCCAAGCGCGCCTTCGTGGAACGACTGCCGGGAGATTCCGTAGTCGGAGAGTTTGATATTGATGTGCTCCTTGACGTCCAGGGACCACACCAAAATATTGTCCGACTTCAGGTCGCAGAAGATGATGTTCTTCTTATGCAGGTAGGCAAGGCCTGTTACAATCTGATACGCTATTTTGTGTGTCAGCATGTGTCCCAGCGGCACAAAGGAAGACCCTGGCACAAAGGAACAGCCTGTCTTCAGTTCTTGTGATTGCAATAAGTGCTTTTTCTTTTCTTCCCTTCTCCTTTTTCTTTCTCTTTTAAACTCCAGAGCAATAACTAACAACCTTTTAAAACATCACTCAATGCCACCAATTGAAATGACACTGTTTGTGTTACTCTACACATCTGACAGTTCTATTAGATTCTTTTTTTAAACCTTTTCACTTCTAGACCTTTAAATCTTCTGGTGAAAACTAGCGTTTGACTGAAAGCTGACACAAAGTCAAGGTTCCAAGAGGGTCAGATGGTCTCAACCTATCTTGGAATTAGCGTCGTTCATTTGACAGCGACAGAAATAGAGGTAATTAGGAGAGAATTTAGAGTGCCAGACACCCGTCTGCAGAGGGAAGAACATGGCATTACCCGTGCAGCACTGAAGTGAGACGCACTTCTTATTAACTCGCAAAGAAATTGAAAATCCAGGTCTCCAAAGTAGTTTTGAAAATCCTGAGCATCAGTTTTTACTAGGTTCCCAAAGGCACAGTTAAAGAGCAATACTATCTCTCCCACTTCCCTTAGCCTGGAAAAAAAATCCCCTTTGGCAAATGAAGCAGTAATTTAAATGTTGTGGACCATCTGTCACTACTGTGACTCGGAGAGTGAGCTCTCCCAGGAGGGAGAGCCAGTTTTTACCTTTGGAGTTTTCAGACAATACAGTGGTGAGGCTGCCCAGAGGGGCCAGCTCCAGGGCGAAGCAGAGCGGGTGGATGCTGATGCCAATGAGGGAGACAATGCAGGGGTGCTGCAGGGAGTGGAGCATGCTGGCCTCCTGGCGAAACTCAGAGAAGTTCTTCATGGCATCCATGGCTCTCAGGTGTTTCAGCATGGTATCTGGCAAGACACACAACCCTCTTCTCACTCCCCAGCTGCGAAACCAAGTCAGGAACTCTTTGGAAGGTGCTAATCACTGAGGAAATGTTGCAGAAGGAGTGCAGCTTGTGGGGTTATGCCAACAACAAGGCTTTAAGTTGTGTCCTTGTGTTGATGCACGAGCCAATAAGAGACATTTGCTATCAGCAGGATATATATGTCTGCCTCAGGAAGCAAGTGCTTCTGTCCCGGGGTGCATGAAGAGTGTGGCCAGAGGGTCGAGGGAGGTTCTCCTCCCCTCCTCTACTCTGCCCTAGTGAGGTCACATCTGGAGTATTTGGTCCAGTTCCGGGTTCCCTAGTTCAAAAGGGACAAGGAACTACTGGAGAGCCCAGTGGAGGCTGGGAAGATGCTGAGGGAACTGGAGCATCTCTGTGCCCAGGAAAGGCTGAGAGCCCTGGGGCTGTTCAGCTGGAGAAGAGCAGCCTGGGAAGGGATCAAGAAGATGGGGCCAGACTCTTTTCATAGGTGTCCAGTGACAGGACAAGGGGCAACGGGCACAAAATGGAACTCAGGAGGTTCCATCTGAACAGAAGGAAAAACTTATTTGCTGTGAGGGTGCTGAAGCCTGGCCCAGGCTGCTCAGAGAGTGTGTCCAGCACACGCTGTTCTCGTATATCTGGGTGACTTTGGAAAACTCATGCTGTGCTTTTTAATGCAGAAACTATCTGGGTGTGGATGTTACACTGCAGACCCTTTGGTGGAAGGAGTCTTCCCTACCCTTTCCTGGTTGCCCTGCTAGAAGAGAGACCGTTCACAGTAACTGTCCTTCTGCCATGGGACACCACAGGCTGCTCAGGTAGGTCTGGTCCTTCCAAAGGTTATTTGTCACTGGACAGCAGCTAGCCTCCTCTACAGCTCAGGGGTTCACCGCATCCTTCCTAGCCAAAAATCAGTCAAGCAAGGCACTTTCCCCTTTCCTTTGTCCATGGACTGAGGCTCTGCTGGAAACCTGGGCTCAACAGACAGTGTGTGTGGTACGAGAGCCCGTCCCTGGCTGGAGGAGCTGGCAGGCTGAGAAGGATTTCCAGTCTGCTTTCTCTAGCTGCTGGCAGAGATGGAGTAAGAGACTTACTCAAAGGTGGAGACACACAATTCCTTAGTGCAAATCCACACTTCTCATTGCAAAACAGCTTGGGAACAGAAGATGAAATCTTGCCTCCCACCCCAATCTGGCTCTGCCTTGGTACCCTATGAGTCCACCCGCTGACCTGTGGGAGAGAACCTTCCTGGAGTAACAATGACCTTCATCACTACAAATTCTTTTGTGAAGGACACTAAGATGCATCCTCCTCCTCCTCCTCCATGCAGACACACCAATTTCGCTATATATTTCAAAGCTGTATTTGAACAGGTGCTGCCAGCACTTCGGAGAGCGAAGGCTCTTTGGTCCCAGCCTGGGATCTCAGGCTGCAAGACCCGACTCCCAGCACCAGTTCTGTCTACGGTACCTGCAGCTGAAGTGGGGGAACCCTTGCATTTTTTAATCTGAAATCTCTTCACGGCCACTGGTTTTCCTTGGTATCGTGCCCGATATATAATGGTCCCACTTCCACCCTGGCCAAGAACGTTGTTTTCATTTTCACTGCATTCCAGTTTGCTATTTTCCAGGAACAATCTGCCAAAAAGAGATTGAGGCTTTTTAATTAAAAGTTTCAAAGACATTGTAAATTCATGTTTTTAATGTGATTTCCATCTCCACCAATCCCTAATAGTTTCTTGTCTTATCTGGTGAGAGGACTGGATCACCTAAACTACCGTGGTCATCTCCAGGTACTCTATGCTGGCTTGTGTTTTACAATGGATTCCTCGCAGAACAAAGTAACTTGGGCAAATAAGCAAAAAAGGCTTTTTACTAATTTTCCCCACAAGAATCAAATGGATCTGGAAAGCCCATAATCTCTTTTTCCAAGCAGATGACCCAGGTACAGATATTTGTACCATTTATCTGTATTAATCTTGCTTCATTTACCTCATGTTCCTCTTTTCTCCACTGAGGGAGGACAGGATGCTTATGAACAGCCCCACACTCTGAAACCTGATTATTCAAATCAGCTTACTGTTCCCAGGCTGCAATTCATCTTTTCCCCACTCTTCCAGAGACTACTTTCACAGCTGTTCACACTTCAAACATCTCCACTCGCCTCGCACCCGTCAAATAAATCTCTAGGAGATAGCACTGCGAGGAGGGCTGTCGTGAGGTGCCTATGGGGTGTTTGCTCAGAAAAATGACCCCAAGAAAGAAGCAGGGGCCAGTGGGAGCACAGAAAGCTCCAACAGCAGCCAACAGGACACAGTTTGGTCTAGAGGTCTCAGCTCTGCATCAGGCACAGAAAGGTCTGAGAGTTGTGTGAACCAAAAGAGACGTTGGTCTCCTGTCCTGCCTGCTGTCAGGAGGTCTCCTGCTCTACACTCTAAGTAATAAGGGATATAAGACTGAACCCATCTGGGAATGCAGTTAAGCAGCTTAAAGATTTGGCAGAGCTGCTCTGGGTAGGGAAGAGCTGTTTCAGCTGTTCAGGACTGCCACGCTACTACAACCCATCCAACAGCCCTCAGCCGAGCAGGAGCCTCAGCTCAATGTAAATTCCCTGGTGCTGTCTATATAAATTCACTCGCCTACGGGCACTTCAAAACTAAAGGCAGTTTCAGTGCTAATCTTGTGATGCAGCAGCACTTCCTTTTGGTTTTGCCACATTAAAAATCTCCTTTCTGTCATCCCAGAAAGACTCCAACTACAGAAAACTCTGGGCAGAGTACTGGGCAATGCAGGACAGCTGCAGCTTTAAAAAAGGACTTCTTCATCACACCACACTGGTCTCAAAGGACCCCCAAAGTGATTACTCAGGTCAGCACACAGTGATTGTGTAAGAAAGTGTGCTGACCACCAAGAGGGCAGATCAGGGTGAATTGCCAGAGCAGGGATTGAGAGTGGATGAATTTGTTTCCTGTGGTCAGTATGTTCCTCTAGCAGAGGACCGAATTACACAGATACACTGAAACTGAACCAAAGGCTATCAAATAACATTACCTGGCAGGAAAATCAGTCATGAAAAGCTCTGGCACCAGCTCTTGGAGAGAAACGGGGATGTCGGGGTGGTTTGGACATGTGATGTAGTCCAGCTCAATGGCAGTCAGGACACAGTCCTCCATGTTGAAGTACTGAGCATCCTCTGCCTTCTCACCACACTTACTCTCCTCCAGCTTGGAAGCTGCACAGATGTGGCAGGGCACATACTGCTCCATCAGCAACGTGCCATCACTCTCAGTAGCTGTGAGTGCTTCAAAGCAAGCAAGCAAAGAGAAAACAACATAACCCACACAAATCACGAAAGAACAACAGCTCTTAGGACATTCGAATATCACTACTCAGATCCACCAGCTGAAAACAGGAACACTCATGACAGCAAAAGTTTACTGCAGTGTACTGACTGGAAGGAGAAAACAGCTTTTTGCAAAGTATATGCAGATAGCAGGGACAGTGCTGAGGAGACAGGGCTGTTGATGTAACTTCACAGCTATTCTGTGCTGGTCACAAGTATCACACAGGCTTGCAAAGAAAATATATTCAGGACCAGTAGAAATTGGAAGTATGCGAATAAAGCACTGGAGAGAACGCCCTACGCGCTGGGTGCCTCTGTGTGAGCTGCATACAGGGATCACTGTGTATGCTGAGGAGCATGGCCATTCAGTAGAAGGACAGCTGCTGTGAGGCTGTCCAGGAGCCCCAGCCACGTCACCAGCTGTGAGCTGCTGGCTGGCTCCAGGCGGAGAGTGGGAAGGGGAATGGGAGGCTAGGGGTAAGCACTCCCCTCCACCAGCCAACTTAGGAACTTGGTTCCTGTGGGCTCCCTCATGGACAATGTTTTCAGCCTGTCCGGGGGAAAGGTGGATTCTAGCAAGACTAAACCTTTGGGAGGTTCACACCTCTCCCACTGGCTGCAGAGGGATTTTGTGGTGACAGGCTCCGTTAAATGCTGACACTTAGGGAGGGTAAATACAGGCTGTAGCCTTTGAAGTCATGACTCTCCTCAAGCTTCAGTGATTAACATGACCATTATTTTAATCCAAAAGCAAATAAAATCATCTTTTATCTTTGTAACATGCAGAACATGAATATGTGAGAGGGCACAACTATTTCCTCCAGAGAGCCTCCAATTAAGAGATTTGGCATTGCTTCCTAGACCAGTGTGGGACGACAAAGAACACTTCAGATTTTGTTTTGGTTTGAAACAAAGTGTATTGGGGTTGCAAGCAGCCCGCTGGGTAACAGCAGGATCTGTGCTGATCAGAGGAAAAACAACTGCTGGAGTCAAGGAAGTTACCTTGGCACGGAGTCCTTGGTATCATATTCACTCATGCCTCTCACATCACCATTTTATAAATTATAGGGTGTTAGAAATGGTGGGCAAATGCTGCTCCCAGCTGATGCCAAAACGAGTTCTGCCATCAAGGGACAGTGCCAAGTGGCTTGGGCCAAATCCCATCCCTGCTATGGGCACTGGAAGAGCCTCCCGAACTTCTGTGGAAGGAGGTCCTGTTTGATCTGTAACGTTTCACCTGTCCTCACTGTGACTGATGGACTGAAAGACACGGTGTCTAGACTGAGGTGTGCTGGCAAATAATCTTGATCTGTCTGCATGTTATCAGCTTTTCTCAAACTTCATTAGCTTAAGACTGTCAGAGCCTGAGGGGTCTTCAATTAACACACCAGATTGTGCACCTCGAGAGCTCTGTCAAAGATCCTGCTGTTAAAAAGACATAATACTGCACAGAAAATTACAGCAGTTGTCTTACCAGGAAACCACTGGTCTATCAAAGAGTTGACATGATCTGTGATGAACGCCATTGCTGAGAAGTCTCTCACTTCTGACTGGCAAATGATTTTAATTCCACCACTTTTTTTCTTTTTCCAGTTCACATCAGAAGACTCGACACTAAGAAAGACAAAAGACAGGCGCATGAAGCTTCTGTGAAGGATGTGTCAACAAACTTTCTATCTTGCAGGAAACCTGAGTCACATAATAACACGCAGTTCATAAGTAATGAAAATAAGAAGCAATCTGGCTTTGAGGGTGATTTTCAATTCGGTCTGTTCTGTGAATGACCTTCAGCTGAGGATTCTTGCACAGAAATGCCAGTTGCCCACAATGAGGAAATGCTACAGAAGGTCAGGCTCAGAGAAATCTCTGGCCTAAGTAATCTGAGCAAGACAGAGTTTTGACAGGTATGACCCATACAGAATGCTGGAGGATTAGGAGTTTCAAAAATCAGTAATAGAACTCCAGTGGCCTAATAAAATTAATAATAATAAAAAACCCTCCAGTGTATTAATAACAATAATAGAACTTCCAAAAACTCTCTGGAAATGTTTATGGACATAACAAATCTTGTACAATTCCTACCAAATAAAGAAAAAAAAGCCAAACAAAAAGCTTTAATACAAAGAGCCGAGTTGTGTAACTCTCTGAAGTACACAAGGTGCTAAGAGTATGGCCACCACCAGGGCCCAGAATAAAGGATTCCAGCCTGTAATTTGCAGTGTCTGGGTCCAAGACTACTTTTCTGCCTAGATGAGCTCAGGAAAGTCACCGTGCCCTTCTGGCCTCCAACCATGCAATAACACCAGTGGTTCCTCCCTATCTTGCCAGGGACTGGAAGAGCAAATGCATCTGTAGCTACTACAACGATGAAAGTCTGAAGTGGCTTCCTACTCTTTGCATTTGTGAAAGAACACGGACAGCAGATTTTCTCCAGGCTCGCAGCCAGCAGACACTCTGCCTTGGCCAGCTTAGACCAGTTGTCCATAGTCCCTTTGCACGCAATCTGACAGCACAGAAGCACCTCCATAGATCTTGATTACTGCTATAGAGTGGTGTAGTTTTAGGATTCAGTGGAAAACTCATTGACGTAAGGAAATCTTTGCCAGCGTAAAATCATACATTTTCACATGCAAAGAATCCTACTCTGAATATCACTTTCTGTTTTCCAGGCCCATCTAAATTTGTGGCTGCAATACCACGTAAGGTTGATACATTCAGAAGTGCCAATCAGTTATTCATCATTTCTGTCACCAGTTGTTACCAGATGAGTTACGTCTACTAGAAGAGCCTCCTCTTCTACCGATGAGTGAGCATATAGCATGAGTCAGGCCCGTTCATCTCCGCTCAGATGTTGTGTTTCATACACTCTATTAGTCCCCTGTCACACATGCTGCATTATGAACACAAATTACCTAAGATAGCCTCCATCAAAGGTAACGAACAGACCTTCCTGCCAGTAAACAGTGTGAGTCCTTTTGACTCGGAACGTGCTGCAGCGGTTCCTTTGGGTGCCTGTGAAGCTGTAGATGGTCACCTTTTTGCTTCTCGTCTTGGTGTTCTTCTTGTTTTCAAAAAGCTGAAACAAGCAGAAAAGAATGAAAATCGTTAGAATTATGGAAATTTCTCATAAGGATGTTGTTTCAGTTGAGTAATAAGGTAACTTCTTTTAATGGCCTTCACAGGTGCTATCAGAACTTTTCCATTAAAGAGCAACTTGTGCTCATAAAAAATTGTGCGATGGAATGAAAATACACGCAGTCAAAGTTGGGTTTGCAGCAATGGAAATATTTGTCGTGCCAGTCAAAACCAAACAATTTCATATCCATGAACCAAGTTAATTCTAGAACTGTGGCATTTGTTATACGAATTCTGCATTTGCAGAGGTCTTACAGAGCTAAAGAAGAGCTAAGTGCTCTAGTGAGCGAGGAAGTCTGCCCTCAGTGTGGAGAGTTAACTTTTCCACCTGCTTCCGTGGGAGGAAGATGGCTTTTCTCCAAGACGCTTCAAACCAGCACTTACAGCAAGATGTATTTGTGTTTTAAACCCAAAGACGTAATCCGCAGAACTCCACTGTACTCGCTGCTCTAACACTTCTTTGTCTGCAGATGGGTCTGAGGCCTGGGATCCTTCAGCGAGGACTAGATGAGGTCCCTAGCAAAGGCGCTCTGGGGTTAGGTAGTGCCCGTGAGGATGTAAGCAAGGGGTTGCGGTTGCCAAGACAGCACGTTAAAACAGGTAAAGTTATTACACAGTTTGAGAAGGCTGGAACACAGAGGACCTTCCAAAAACAGGTATCATGTTTTCCATGTTCTGTACATCAACGACAGAACACAGTTTGCATGGAGAGCCACGGCAGTACTAAAGATACTTTGCAGGTATTTATTGCGGCTTCCAGCGGAGCTATGTTTTCAGACATAAGCTGCTGCAAATATATGTCTGTAACAACATCAGAATTCATTTAGCTTTCAGAACCTCACAAACACTGCTTTAATGATATGCATGCCACTTGCACTAATAGGGTGTCTGCTTGCACTCATTATCCCATTAAGGCAATAGTCCTGTAATTTTCATCTCATTTAAACCCAAACAGATTCAGATAGTTGACTTTGATGGAGCTATTCCAGATCTCCACTGGCAAATGACGTGAGCAGAGTCTGGCCCAGTGGAACGGTCATGGAGAAGAGCCGCAGGCAGAACTCCAATTACTTGTAATTGGAAGATGCTGGAGGTACTGAGACCTTCCAGGGGACCATGATATAAAAAGACTGTGGAAAACACAGGCTTTCTTTCCCAGCGCCAATTTGTTGTTCTAAATGACACCTACTGTGAAAACAGAATCAGATTTTGATTGCAGAGTCTCATCTTTCCCTATTTACTCAAATAATATTATTGGAGTACGTGACTGAAGCAAAAGATGCAGAGAGACACCCACTTAACGCTTATATTGAACGACAACTTCAGCTGTCTTTTTTTGCTGTATGCAGAGATACAGTAACCTACCTGGAGGTCCATCTCTGCCAGGCTAATTAACATTCGGGCTATGAACCTTTGCCAAAAGCCGACTGGGACAAAACTCATCTTGAAGACCCTTTGGACTGTGTTTGTGGTCTGGTGGCAGAGTCCGTGGATATCTAATGCTGGCTTGGTAGGAAGCAGATGAGGGAGGAGGTAGCTGAAACACATCAAATTCAACAGCTCAAATTTTAGCTTCAGCTTGTAACAGTGAGTACATTGTTACTGGATAATAAGGCGATTCAGTCTCCAAAGAGATTTTTAATGGCACAGCCTACTGCATATAAAAAAGCTTTTAGGCTAAAGGAGCTGCAGCGATACATGGAGAAATTCATTTACACTATGGAAGCAAGCAGAGGCAAAACAGATGTTACATAATGCAGCCAGGGCTATTGGACAGGGATAAAATTGATGTAATGAGCAGGACATTTGTGTAATCAGAAATTAAATGCATTAAAATAGAAGTGTCAATAGAACAGCTGTGATGTTGGGACTCATTGTTGGTGTATCTTTACTACTCTGCCCTGGTAGTAAGCAGAGAATTACAAACTGTGCTCCCGTGTGGAACCAATCTACAGCAGCTCAGCTTTACTTAGCCCAGAAGGTGGGGAGAGGTGTCGTGGGAGGTGGCAAAGAGGCAGTTAAGAGGCTGCAGGGACTGGACTGCTCTGGCTCTCATCCCACAATGTCCCACAATGACAGCATCTTACAGGTCAGCACAACAGGCTTTCCTGCTGCATGGTACTGCATCTGACAGGCTCCCTACCTCATCCCTGGCAAACTCCTCAGGGCAAGAGCTCACTTTGCCAGACTGATGCCAGCAGAGACAGCACTCGTCTTGCTCGGTCTCCTCCTGCAAACAGGTTATTAGGTTCTCGGCCCAAGCGTGGAGGAGATCCAGTGCTAGCTGAGTCTGACTGGTCAGAAGTTACAGAGCTGTGCTGGTGTAGAGGACCACAAAGTTCTCTAATTAATGTTAGATCTCCCAGTAAGCACAGAATATTCATTTGTCCCAATCTTTGGTATCTGGGAGGCTAAAACCTTTTGGAAGACTAGAACTGTTCTGAAAACAATGAGCTTATGGCTTTCAATACATGCCAGTAAATCTCTGGACAGCGATACTTTTCTGGACCAAATACATTGAAAGTTGCCCATAGGATCAAAAATCTTACTTGCTTAGAAGCAGAAACACTGCTGCTTTATCAGCGTTGAGCCTGAGAAAATGTGTCGGCATCTGGGGCTCATCACTGACGGGCATAATGACAGCAATGAGGCAGATGGCCAAGGGACTTGACCAAAATAACAGTGGCAGGGACTAGACACACAGCTAGAACTAATGCTGGCTCCAAATCCAACGCTTTAAGACTGTCACGTTTTCTTTCTAGCAGCTGCAGTATTCTGTAAAACCTGAGATATCAGCTCTGAAAAACCAGCCATCACTAGACAACAGCTCTCTCCACGTGTCACGGTCCGTAACATCTGATGACATTTTACACGATCGAATTATGTGTTCCATGAAACATCTTTGGCATGTAAAATTGATAAAAATTTCTCTTCACTTATAAATTACAAGAATAGTCAGACTTTAAACCCTATTTTAACAAGCAGAACAAAGCTAAATTACATGCACCTTAAGCAGAAAAGTGGGGTGTATCAAACTAAAAGTTCTCGCTCTATAAAGGTCAGCGGATGCATCGTAAGAGCCAATAAACTTCCCTCAGCACATCCAAGAAAGGGTCTAGGAGTATAAAAAAAGCCAGTGAGGCCCTTCTGGACCACAACTATATAGTGGATTATAATACAGATGGTGATTCGACGCTCTTGAACAACAGCCAATGCAAATTTTGAAAATATGTGAAACATGCCCCGTCCACCCCTACAGAACAGAAACTGGCAGCTGCTTTCTCTACTGACTGCACAGAAACTCTATCTGGCAATCTAGACAATAATTGCATAAGCACAGTAACAAATAACTGCTCTGTGCCTGGCTAGTACATTAAATTAATCCAACCTGCTATAGCTACAGTCCATCAGTGGGAAGAATATTCTGCTAATGTGGCTTGGATCGCTCTAAAAAAGATTGGCCGTGCCATGAAAAAGCAGTTTCCTTGTTCCCGAGGCACAGACAATGTAATTGCCTCGGAGAGAAATGGCAGATAGTGACAAGGAGTCCAAAAGGCACTTTGGCCTAAGCAGAAACATTGCTGCTTTATCTGTGTTAAGCCTGAGAAAATTTGTTGGCATCCGGGACTGGATAAGTGACAGGCATAATGACGGCACAGAGAATGCTGCACTTGTGCTGGCATTCAGAGCTCCCGAGGGGCTCAGGGCGATGCAGCCGCGCTGTCCTGGAAGGGCAAGGAAGTGAAATGCAAATGCCACATCAGAAGGGCAATACAACTACGGCTTCACCGTTAAGGCAACAACGGGCTGTCACCAAGCAGATGGGAGGGAGAAAAATAGCAGGGAACTCTGCCCGGTGGAAAAGGGATCGGGGGGGGCAGAAGGGAGGAGGACTCATTAACATTTAAAGAGAATGAGGTTTCCATTTCTAGGCAAACTATTGATCAAAACCTATTGAGGCTAAAAACGAAGAAAATCGCATTGCTACTGAAGTGACACTTCCCTGATTTCACTAGAAATAAAATACCTGCTTTCAGGGCTGGCATAACTATGGATCGCCCAAAGTTTCCTGCCATATGGTGGAGTGAGGATTTTTCACCGGGAACAGATGACTCCAGCCCATCTATATTTCAGCCCAGTGGCCACAAGCCTCACATCCTCCCTCAGCTGCAGCTGCGCCGGCTGAGCGCTTGCAGCTTCCACCTGCTCCTCACCACATCACTGGCGGTGTCACCGTCCGTCTGTGCTGGTGGCTGAGCCTGTCACCAGTCTCAACGTGCCAAGTGGACAAAGATCTGCTTTGGAAAGTTTTCAAATGAGCTGGTTTGGAGCAGAGGATGGTCACGCCAGGAAACGCAGCCCAAATGGATGGGTGCCTTCCATTACGCTGGTTAACGCGCTCAAATGTTTTCTCACAGCAAGATCCTTGTCAAGACAACCGCTTGTAATGACAAAGCCTGTTAATATCCACTGATTAAATGGCCATTTTTCTTCAGCGTGGGTAAGCCTCTCTAATTATCAACGTACCTGTTATTGGCCACAGGCAGTGCAATTTCAAACTTGGCCAAAAACTGGAAGTACTGCTCTTCAGTTTGCTCAGTGAAGCCCGTCCCAACCAGCAGCATCCTGAGATCCTCTGCTCTGATGACTCCATTCTTAGCTACAGACTTGGAGCTCTTGATGTTGAAAATCCTCTGTAGACACTCCGAGAGCCAGACTGGGTCAAGGAAGTAAAGGTTTCTCAGGCCATGGCTTGTGTCTGGGAAGTGCAGTAGTGTACCCGTTTCTATGAGAAAATTAATTGCTGCAAAAATTAAAGAATGGTAGATTAGCAACAGACCAGAATTAGGAAACCACAGCGCAGATGATTAAGATTATGAGGCAGTCTGTGCAGTTTCACGCATACCAGATATAGTCAGCGTGTAGCCAAGCCAAGAGAATAACATTTTTCTGAGGAGTGCTGCTATCTGGCACTCCATGTGTAAAACCCACGTCTCACCGCTTTACAGTCAGTCTTTCTGTCCCCATCACACCTCCCCTTCACCCTCCTCCTGCCAGCCTCACAGGGAAGGGCTCTCCCTGGCTCCTGCTGAACAAGGCCTTTGAAAAGAGCACAGGATTGGGGCCCTACAGAGAAGACAGCCTTGAAACGATGGCACCCTTCATTCTTCACAGAGCAGAAAGAAAATCGGACAAAGCTTGTTTAAATAACCCAACAAAACAACAAACAGTAGACTCAGACCATGCTAGAAACTTCCCAGCCTTCACCCTAAACCCCATTACTAGTTTTGTATTTTACCAATTTGCAGAGTGACCTCTACAGAAGTGTAGAGCCCTCTGAAACTGTGGGTTTTTTTGCACAGCAATTCCCTAGTGGGCTCCCCCCCGCCCCCATTTTTTATTATTCATGAACTATTTCAATTGGTCACACTTCCAAGTCTGGAAGAGGTCTGCTCTGACCTACCAGTTTGCAAATCTTCATAGTCTTTGATATCATTTCCAGGTGTTTGCTCAATGATTAATTCTATTTGTCTGTCTGTTAAATACTGTACATCATCATTCTGACTTCTTCTGTGCTGTTCTGCAAGGACAGCTTCTTGAAGACTCAGGTAACTTCTTGGTATCTGCAAGCCACAGGAGAAAACCAGCAGGACCAATATCAGATGGCAATCACTCTCCAGAGATGAACTGGCTAAGCCATTTCCCCTTCACAGGGACCTTACAGTGCTGTCTTTTCCCACAGCCATCTTATATACTTCACATGCCTCCTGCATCAACAATAAATCCTAAAATTCACCTCCCAGTCCAAAACCAAGCCCCCCCCCAAAGCCACTCTTTGGTAGGGACCACCACTTCAGGCACAGTTCTCACCAATCTCCCTGCAAGCTTCTGTGAGCAAATCGAGCTGCCGACGTCCTTCATGTTGCAAGTGACATGAAAAATCAGCTGTCGGAGTCCATCGAGGCCTTCCAGTGTCTTACAGGAGAGCTCACTGCAAAAGTCACGCAAGGGTGAAGATTATCAAACCTTATCAGCACACTGGCTCCCTTTCCAGGCTCACTTTCTCTTTATCAGTGACTTGAAATTTCCTGTGTCAGATGAATAGGAGGGAGGCTGTCAGTGAGCAATCTTAGCTTTGGAGAAAAATACGAAGAAGCCTGGAAAAGATCTGTAAAGGCCAAGCTCTGCTCTGCCTGCTTCATTCACTGTGCACTGCTCTTCTGTCCCCTCTGCACCGTGACCTCTGGCGACTTCCCTGGCACACCAACTGCAGTCACCACCCTTTTTCCCTTCAGTGGGATGTACACATCCTGGAAGGGGTTGTAGGAAGAAGGAAAAGACTGTGCTCCAGCAGTCACTAGAGACGAGTCCAGCTCTCCCCACCTCAGATCAAAGAGGCACGATGATGACTACCAGACACCTTTCCCCACCCTCATCCTGGCCTTTGCTCAGCTGGATCCTGGGAATTGATGCTTAGATCCTAAAAGCTGGCCTTCATCATCTCTTTAACAGCTAAAAACCTGCTCTCTCCAGCTCCTGCTATTTTTGGCCTTTTTGTGGGCTGGATGAGAACAGTTGTCTTCCACTTTTCCCAACAAAGGGTCTTTCTAACTGCTCCTACACCTGTTCCTGTGGCACACAGAAAATCCTTTTCTAAAGCAATATGCTTTATCATCGAATCTCAGAATGGTTTTGGGTGGGGAGGACCTTTAAAGCTCATCTAGTTTAAACCCCCTGCACCGAGCAGGGACATCTGCAACTCAGGCAGGTTGCTCAGAGCCCTGGCCAACCTCACCTGGAATGTCTCTAGTCCAAATCTCTCCTTTTTTAGTTTAAAGCCATCACCCCTTGTCCTGTCATAACAGGCCCTCGTAAACCTCAGCGATCAGCAGCACTGGGAAGTGTGCACTCACTGGGATGCTGGAGGACCAGCACTGGGAAAAGCACTCTGGGCTCACCCGCGCAAGGCTTCCACAACACGCACTCCTCCGGCTGCCCGGAGCGGTGCTCAGAGAAGCCCCACTTGGGTGGACAGTGGGGTGTGAAGGAGAGGCAGGGGAGGAAGGAGGTACAAAGTCAGGTGCAACTCCAACTGGGAGGAAATGGAGGGGAAAAGGAAAGTGAAGATGAGGAACGTGTGGGATGTGTGGCAGGGTGAAAGAAAGTCCCCTTGAGAAAGAACAATTGAGATTATGTTAGGATGCTCTGTAGTGATAGGAAAAGAGGTTTGAGGAGACTGAACCTCAAAGCTTTTTCTTTCTCACTGTGAGTCTCTGTGCCCTGCAGTGGGTCCCTGGTACTCCTCCTAAGAGGAGAGAGCCATCTGGGATGCCTGACACAGCACTTGCGTCTGCAGAACAGACTGTGGGAGGTCTCCTGATGACTTTGCCAGGCAGCAGATGCAAAGCGCTGGGGACACTGCAGTGCCCTTCTTTACTTGCCAGCTGCCACCTGCTCTTGCCCCAGGCGCTGGTGACTTCCCACTGTTTGGTGCCAGCCCACTGCATCCACGCTCCCCCCGTGCTGTGCACTCCCTTGGCTGACAGACCTGCTTCTTTCCAGCCGGAGAAGCCTCCTCTCTCCAAGGGCATTCTCGTCAAGATCAGTGTCAAACCACATGGCCTGACTGACACAGATCTTCCAGACAGCACCAGCCCTCCCTTACTACACCCGCAGAACTCGGATGGCACAGGCTGGGACTGCCAGGGGCTCAGGGCCCTGACCCACTCCTCGCCCTGCCAATACTGCCACGTGAGCTGCGTTCTCATGTCAGGTAGCGAAAGGTTCCCACGTGGCCTCTCCTCAACAAACCCTGAGGCACCCACCCTGTAACAGTCACGCTCTCAAGCTCTGCAGCATTAATTACTCCTGTCTGTACCTTCTCTCCTTGTGACTAATAAACTCTATCACCATTTACTGGTGAGAAATCTGAGTGGAGCAAAAGCACTGAAACAGGCTGGCCGAAGACATAACTTTGGAGCTTCCAGCTCTCAGACCCATCATCAGGCCCCTGAGCAACACTGAACTTCTCTCCAATTACATGACATTATCTCAGTCCAAAATAGATGAAATGCAATGCTGACGAGTCTTTAAATCCGTTCCGTTGCCAAGGAGATCAAGTGTTACAAAATTGTTTAAAGCGACATAAAACAGAGAGACTGAGCTTCAGAAAGGCACAAGTACTTACTGCAGGTGCTTGAAGGTGATATCTGGGAAGCCAGTTGCTCTGGATCCAGAGGGAGACCGACAGAGAGCCAAGACGTAGGCCCTCAGGGTTGCGATCCTCTCAACACGGAATTTAGTTTCAATTAAATCAAGGTGCGTTCCCACCACTAACACCACTGAATTTGGAGCCTTGGCCTGTAAGAGACACCACGGACAATGATCTCATCCAGATTACATCGTGGTAAATTCGGTGAGGACATATGAAAAGGGTAGTGTCTAAGAAGGGGTAGATCTATACATTAAGAAAATGGAGTATATATGTCTGCATGTATATATATATATAAAAGAGAGGCAACCTGCCATGGCAGCTTGACAACAGCAACAAGGGATCTGGGCATTACAGAAGTTCTGCAGAATACGGTTTAATCATCTGCTGCTACTGCAGAGCACGAAACTGTCAGTTTGGGTTTCTTACATCAGGGCTTAACATAAAGGGAGTTGCCAGGGGGTGTTACAGTGATACAAGTCAGCTAAACCATGGGAACTATGCCCACCCAGACAAAGGAAAAGAAGTTAGCTTAACCTATAGCCAGAAGCTCTGATAAGCTGATAAAGGCCAGTTATGCTCTGGGCAAGTTACACAAACTTTTTCACTGAAGGTGTATGGAGAGGTGAGAAAAACTGCTTGAAAAGTCTGAAGCTACTTAATCCCAAATCAATGCAAAGGAACAGACTGGATGATCCTGTGGTTTCTTCCAACCCTCTTCTATTACAGCACTGGAAGGTATCCAGATTTCTGGGAACGTGCTGCCAAACACAATGGGATAGCACAGGCTGAAGCAGGGATGAGCCTGCCACTCCAAATGACTCTGACCACAGAAGAATATTCACATACAAAAATATGTTCTTATTTGCAGTCAACCCCGTTGTCTCTTAGGATGCCCACAGAAATCTTCTAACCTCATTGCCACCAAACTCAAACCCTGTGCAGCCACAGGACTGACGGCTGTCCCAAGTCAGACCAAGGGGGCCACTTGGCCCAATATTCTGCCCAAAGGCTAATGAAGAGTATAGGCACAGGGTAAGCACGTAGAGATTTTCCCTGGTGTGTTCTCCCAGTCTCCAGCGGCCTGCATCTCACCAGCTTCCTCAGCATGAGACAGTATCTCTGAATTAACAGCACTTGATGGATTTTTCTTCCACCAGTCTGTTTTCTCAACTTCAGACACCCATGGCACACTGTAGTTCCAGTAAATTCCACAGGTTAACTATCTGTTCTGCTTAGGATACTCCCTATTGCTTATTTCAAAGCTACTATTGCATTATTTCGCTTGGTCTCTTCTAATTCTTGTATTGTAAAAGATCATGAACAAAGACTTTTGGTTTTCTCCTTACCCCAGTAAGTCTCCATGCAGCCCTCCTCATTTGCCTCTTTCCCAAGCTGAAGAGGCCTTCTCTGTTTAATTGCTGTGCACTCAGAAGCTTTTCTGTCCTTTCAACCATCCTGTTCATCTTGCTCTGTAGCTTTCCTGAAGCTACTATGTGCTTGCTGCGATGTGTGAAGGACACAGGCCCATGATATATTTTTGAAATACTGTAATTATGCTTTCAGCTTTCTTACCTAGTTTGGCTTTTTGATTGCTGCTGGCCATTAAGCTGATGCTTTTGTAGTGTGAAGACGTTTCTTTTGTGAGAGGTGATAGCTCAGAGCCCATTTTTGTGTATATAATGTTAAGGCAGATATCAAATGATTTTTTGTAAATTCTTATGAACATGGTATTATAAAAATCAGTCGGCACCACTGAACTCACCTCTGAGTCTCAGCTGAGAGCTGTCTGGGGGGTACTCTCTAGCTGGGGGATACTCTCTAGCTGGGGGATACTCTCTAGCTGGGGGATACTCTACTCTCTAGCTTCACTGAATCCAAAGCGTTAAAAATACAACCTCAAGACTAATGTGTGTCTAACCCACACAAGAAAGAAAATGCTTCAAACCCCCCTTGGAGCACAGTGTGGTCAAACACTAATTCCAAAATAAGTATGTTCAGCCTTACTTAGCAAGGGTTTATAAATCAGCTTTTGTTTCGTTCTCTGATGTGTGCGAGGGAGAACAAAGCAAACGATAAATTTAAACCGTTAAATATAATGATACGCCTACAGCATAATGGAAAATTAATTCCAAAAGCTATGCAAAATTCATAGCTTGCAGAGTTCTTAACAGCAGACCAAAAAGAATCTGTAATAGCACATATCTGTGTGCTGAGCTACTACTCGATAAACAGATATCCCGGAGTCCACCAGTGACTTCTTACCTCAATGTTCAGCAACCAGAACTGCAAGTTTGCCACAGCCTCTTCCCCCAGTGCCAAGTTCCATACCACTATGTACAATGCTTTGTCTGTGAAGAAACACTGATTGACTGTAGACATGCTCGCTGGGCCTCCGATATCCCAGACATTGAACTCCACTGAATCAACCTACTTAGACAAAGAGAAGTGTTCAAATCAAACGGTTGCAGTAAATCACAAGGAGATAATAGACGAAGTATAAACCTACGCCTGCATAATGTATGACACAAGAAGGGTTTCAATGTCCTAATTGTGCCTCCAGGAAAGACAAATCAACAAGCAATTGTTAAGCATGGCTACTACTTCCCCACAGGAAATCAAGACTAATTACTTGCTGCTAAAACGATAGAGGTGCCCTTGATGCTGGTAAATCTCCAGTTAATGCCGTGGATTCTCCAGTACAAACAAGGGTCTCATTCTGAGCCCTGTGTTTCACTGCATCTGGAATAGAAACTGTTTCATCCTTGTCTGTGCCACGCTCGACAGGACCGCTGAAGCTAGTTATCTGCCACTGCTCTGGGGAACAGGAAACCCCCTGCTGAAATCACTTCCACTGAGCTCAGCCTTAACCCCGCCAAACTGAACACAGAGGCTCAGGAGATGGGAAACTTCTCAAGCCTTTCATAAACACCTCCCGCACGCTGCTCAGAGGCTTTTATGTGTGTGTCACACCAGAGATGGGCCAGCATTACAGCCACTGTAAATCAGAATCACTGATTTTTGGGGGGAACGTGTAAATGGAGGCTTCTCCAGCTCTGGCTCTCTTCCAAGTATCTCAGCATCCATCCCTCGGTGCAGCACCTCAACAGCACAAAGAGGGAGCACAGCTCTCTGCTTAAGTGGTATTCAAGCTCCCAGTTACAGTAGGAAGCACTCATATACCTTGAAGGCTCTGTCCCTAAATCACCCAGCCCTGGGGAGGCAAGAAGCCTCTGACTGAGCAGAAAAATCAAACCCTGCTCCAGCCACCATGCTTAGAGCACCCTGTGGGCTCTGTTTACTTGTCCAGGTCCAAGTACTGACTGACCCTACCTGACAAGTTACCCTCTAAGATTTCAGCAAGGAGCTCTAAGTATCTCACTAAGGCTCTGCTGTCTCAGCACAGACCCAGTTTGAAATCTCCCAGAAACAGCTGGAAGAACTTCATATTATTTAAACTAAGACCTAATTAGCCCCAGGGCTGCTTTGTTCATCCAAAAGACCTTCAGCTGTGGGTGCTTGTGTGGAGAGACAGAGAGGTAGGGACAAAAACCCATTCAGCATCTTGATCCCACTCCAGGTCTCTGATGCTGTCTAGGATTTTATTTTATTCAGTTGCTCTTCAACACAAATTGTACAAATCTCTTCTCCCAACAAAGTCTTTAAAGAATCAGGCTCTTTTTCTTTCTGTCTCTGGCCTGGCACTCTTTCCTGCAGAATAGCTGAACTCAGCAGGCTCCTCCACCCCTTCCAAAACCATCTGGTGGCCATGGCTGTCATCCGGGAAGGGAGAGCCATGCGTTTGCACACCCTCGGCTCTGACAAGACCTCAGGACCAATTCTGTTCTCTCATCCCTGTGTTACTACAGAGGTGGTGGACAGGGCCACCTGCAAACGCCTGAATGAATCCAGTGCTGTCCAAGTAAGTTCAGTACGGGTTGACACACTCCCTGAAGGAGCTATGTGAGATTTGGGTGTTTAAGGTAAGCCCTAGACATCCCTGGATCACACCATAGGTTGGGCATCCCACCTTCCACCCACTTTCCCCACCTAGGACAGTTCTGATATCAAGAAGGACCAAGTTTAGGTACTGATGTCCCATTTTCTGGCCCCAAATGAAAGGACAATTTCCTTTGAGAAGCTGATTTAAAACATTCTCTCGGAATCAGTGTCCAAAAACCACCCAAGCTGGGAGAGACAGAATTTAGACAGTCTACACACGGCTCTCCCTCTTCGGATACAAAGTTGTAACACTCGGGAAAAGAGAACTCTCCTCTAGCACCAACCAGAAATGAAACGGAGGAACTGTGACAGGTCTACAAACACATCACTTGCAAGGCCTGGCTCGCAGGTAATGGACTGTTCTTTGTAAAAGGGCAGGCAATTTCAGCCCAAAAGGGACACTGCAGGGCTCAAACATCCCACTGGGGCTGAGGATCTTCAACTGTCTTTCACCTTCGCCTTGTGTCCCACTGGCTTGGGGAGCTCCCATTTTGTTGTACGTATGGTGGCATCGCTGTGCATCATCTGAGGGACTTTTCCTGTCTGTAGGATTTCAATCAGCGTGGACTTTCCTTGGCGTGGAGGACCGATGATGATCATCTTCATTAGCTTACACTTCTCTGCTTTGCGCAGCTGCGCTCGTAAATATGCCAGCACTGTTTTAGGGCCTATGGGGGGGGAAGCAAACAGGCTTTATCTGTGGTTAGCACTTACAAACGGACGGACGGACAGCAGAGCTGCACAAAACCTACTGCTGCAGACACATCAGCTGAATGAATATTTTGCCTGCAGTTTCGTTGTGGGCTGAGACAACCCAGAGAATAAACAAAGAAACCTCTAGTGGATGAACCTGAGACAGAGACCCCAGAGAAAGGTCACTGCTCTGAAACCCTACAATGGAGCACTGTAAGAAGAAACAAATGCTGTGGCTCGGATACTTCAGAAGCTCAAAGGAAACATAAAATACTAATTTAGTATTGGAAAATACTCAGTTTTTCCTTCTACTTTTATGTTTCCAGTTAAAATTAGATTTAGGCTTCAACAGTGCGCTGGAGAAGGAATAATTCCTAATAACTTTGTTCCCGCAGGATTTTCTTATTAAAACACACAAAAAAGAAGACAGTATTGTAATAGATCCAAAACCCTGGCAGCTTACAATAAAGTCACTTCAATGGGACTGTGACTGCTGATCCTAAACACTTCAGTCTTTAGAAAGACCATCTAAATACCCTAAAACATACAAATTCAGGAAGCAAGCCATGGAATTTATCCAGCATATGTACTGCAAATGAAATACTGCATTTCTAAGTCACCGTTTTAAGGTGTGATCTCTAATAAATTGATCATATAGCCAGCACTTCGCACCAGTTATCAACTCTGCAGACAGGTGTAGAAGGTCTCCCTGTGCAATGCCAGTTGGCTGCAAGAAGGGCTGGGGCACACATTGCCCGGTCCTGGTCAGGACCATTAAAAGGAAGCGATTTTTATGATACGCTCAGTGAGTTTAATAAAGAACACACAGGATCAGCCTTACCCTCTTTTCTGATCTCTGCAGGAACGTTACTGATATTTAGTTCCTCGATATCCAGCTGCCAGAGATTAGCCAGCTGTCCAAGTTCTGGAGGAAGCTCTCGGATACCAGGGTTACTGTACGAAAACAAATAAATCTACCAACAACCAGGCTTTGTGTGTAAGTAGCTGCTCTCACGGACTCTCAGATTACACTATTCTCTCCTTGCAGAAATCTTCCATTAACATTTTAATAAGACTACTCAGCACTTTAATAGTAATTTCCATCCTAAGAGTGATGTATAACCTCAATTTATCCTCCGAGGCAGACAAGCGTAATCATCTTTACTGGATAGTTGAGGAAATAAAGGCAAAAACCGATGAGTTACTGACTCGAACGCTATAGAAGCTGACAGCAAAAAGCCAGAATGAACTAGAGGCACATTAGATTCCCAGGCCTGTGTTCAAAGCATTAGATCATCTTCTGTAATTCAAAAGACTAGCCTCCTCCTTATCTAAAGCAAATGATGGGCACAGTACTAACAAGGGGCTGACTATTTCCAGTTTTCTGACTTCAAAAGCATTGGACATCTGGGGTGGGGCTCCACGGAAGGCTGGTCACTAAAATAACACAGAAATAATACTGCGTGACATTACCAGGATACGGACTTACTTTCCTAAATAAAGTTCTGTTAAACCTTTCAGAAGGCAAACGGACTGCGGGACAGAGTCCAGCTGATTGTCGTTCAGATAAAGGACTTCCAGAGAATCACTCAGAAATGCTGGAAACTCCAAAAAAGGACCTGGAGCAAGACAGGAAACAAAATGCACCTTTAAAAACGTGAACAGGGACCGAAGCTCTGAACCAAAAGCCTTCATCTTAACTTTGTAGGCAGGACACAAGACCATGTTCCTTGCAGGAACCTCCACGAAGCAAGAGCAGAAAAGCGAACGGCCTTCAATGGCAATCAAACATCAATGCTCACTTCTCCATTTTTACAAAGCATACTGATGTGCCTTTGAAAGTGACCATCTCCAGGACTTCTGGGGTGCCGAGGGAGAAACTCCAGGTCCACCAAGAAGACTATATGTCAGAAGAGGAACGGCATTATATTTCTTGCTGTTGCATAGCTGGTAATACCCTGTGACCTGCCCCTATTCCTGCCTAACTGCTGGCAGTGAAAGGGCATTATCAAGGGCACAACTGGTTCTCAACATCTTTCTTCCGTGTTGCGTGAGAAAAGGCAGAAGCTGGTCAGAACTTACATTCTAGCCCCCATGTTGCATCCTGGAGCCATTTATGGTGGATCAAAGTCAGTAATGAGAGAGAAGAAAAGCCCAACCGCAGCTGACATACTGCTAACCTATGCTGACTAGAACGCTGCCTGCATTTGCCCCTCTGTTCTGTCTTAGGGTGCGAGGTCTCAAGGCACTTCAGACTTTCTACATGCCTGAGCAGCAGCTAGAGTATTTTGGGAGCAACCCAAGCAATAATGGCAACAACTGCTGCTGCTGGAGGGGTTCAAACAAAAGGAAATTCAGCTGGTTCCAAAGAGCATCATTTCGCTTCACAAATTACTCCCAGGATAGTGGCATGAAAAGCTGCCATGAATTGTGTTGCTGTCTTAAGAGTGTCACATCTATCTACCAAGAAACATCCTGAAGTCAAGGAAAACCAGGCCACACAAGGACGAGCAGATTCTGAGACTCTTGATTAGGAAAGTACAACCAGCACCATCTGCTGCCTCCACAGTCAGTAAAAGCTACTCCCGGAGCTGGGAGACACACCCGCCCTCAAGGACAGGACAGTTGCACTTCCACCAAGATCTTCCCTTACAGAGACGACTTGAGGAACCATAACTAGACTTAGCCAAATACAGAAAAAGAGAAAATGGAAGAGGTTTTCTAAGGAGAAAATTCCCCAGTTCTAATATTAACAGCATTTCAAGCCTGAGCTCTGAGCAGAAAAGAAGATAGAGCCCCACTGTCTGCTGGGGTGTTTTCTATACGTGACGGGACTGTCCGGTGTGGCCAGGGTGTCACAGGCTGCCTTTCAAATAAAAAAAAAATAAAATATCAGCTTAGGGATTATTTTAGGAGAACAGCAGGCTTATTCATGGATTCAACTCACTTCCCTTCCGGCTCATCGCTGGACTTGAAACTTTTCATTGTCCCTCTTCAGTCTGTACCTGGGCACAGACAGATTTAGTCCCTCTTGGACATGGAGGAGCAAACACCTAAAATAGCAGCAATACTCTCAATTCACCAAGGAGTCCCAGGTGGAAAGGAGTGTACTGTATGGGAAGCAAGCTCAAGGTGTTTATGAATTGTAATTATTTATTCATGAGTTATTTATGATTTCTCTGGCTTGAGCTCAATTTTTCTTTTAAAGAACTGTAGAAAAATTAAAACAAATCCCATCTTGAAAATATATTTTTGGATGAGTAAACACCACCAACACCACATGCGTGTGCAAGGAGTTATTCTGAGATTTATCAATCACGTAAAGTGAGCATCCATAAATTATTCTCTTTAAATAATCTAGACTTCAGTAAATAGCTTTGTTGGTAAAATCATATGAAAAGTTGTGTGTCCCCCCCCAGCTCACCAGGACACTTCTGTGAGCAGCTGATGCACTCCAGCTTCTGTTCTCTCTTGATGTTCTTTAAATTCTTGGCCACATCCTCTAGTCTCACCAAGCTATACTTGGCAGAGGAACAGAGAGAAAAAGATGAGCTGGCTTTGCAATGTCTCTGTGGCTATTTGACCGTGGCACCAGCCAGGTGGGCTTCTCCATGCCCTCCTGCAACCTGAAGCAACATCAGGCAGCTCGAGGTTGCACCAAGGTATTGTGTGCCACGGCTTTCCAAACAGTACTAACGCAGAGTCCATCCTTTCCTCCTTTCTGTAGGGGGGTTATGCTGGGTTTGCAGCACTTTGACATTTCCATTAGGACAGCAATTCCCTTTTCCAGCCGGTTTTAGCTGCCTTTGCCCACTGCTCCTGCCCTCCTCTCTCCACTGGGAAATGCTCCTGTAACACTTCACAGAGAAGCTCTGACGCTGTGTCAGACTCCATGGGTTGACAAGATTCAGACTCCTTTTGCAATCCTTCCATGTTCGGGACTTCACCAATGTCACAGAATTTCTACTTCCATTTCCTACTTCCAAAGCAGTGCAGACCAATCCTTTCTCCTCCTTCAGATGCATGTACAGGGCTTGCTACACAGCAGCCTCTACTTCCATGGACAGAAAAATGAGGTGGGATTAGCCTTGCCTGGAGGTCCAGGCAGAGCCTCTGCCTCCTAGATGAGCAGGCTGGAGGCTAGGACTGGAGGTCCATCCCATAGCTACAGCTCTGCTTAGTGCATTTACCACTTCTACCTGTTCACATTGCCCTGAGATCATGCACAATTTTCAGGGGAACTGAGGAAAGCATTTGCTGCAGGAGGGCCTCCCCCTCCCGTGAGCAGCTGAGGGCTGCTCGGATGCGCGTCACGAAGACGCCAGCTCTATTCCACTCT
Organism: Ceryle rudis; assembly: GCA_033439905.1. Lineage (NCBI taxonomy): Eukaryota > Metazoa > Chordata > Aves > Coraciiformes > Cerylidae > Ceryle > Ceryle rudis. The sequence goes on from JAAGNO010014606.1 coordinate 37,842, forward strand.
GTGATTTGCAAAGAATGCTTTAGAGCAAGCCATCCTCCAGGCAGCCGACAATAAGAAAGCTCTCCAAGTGCTTTAAAATAAAACAAATAAACAAGAAGAAACACAGACGCATCCCACAGAGAGCAGGACGCAGTGCAAATATCTTCAGCTATTCCTTTGCTCTCCCTGGGATTTCACGTGCACTAATCCAGAACATCTCTTCTGCTCTGCCCCAAACCGCGGGTGTGAATCACAGAGATGGGAAAACATGCAATTTACAAATTCAGCGACAGAAATGATCCTAAGAGTAATAAAACTAATCATAGGCTCATTTCCCTTCAACATACCAGTTCGTACTCCAGCTAAAAAGAATAACCTTCATGAAAAGAACAAAAGCTCACTCGTCCTTCATCTTTCTACACTGATGGTACCAACCAGCTGCAGCATTTCTTTAGAAACATTTCAACCAAACCTGTTTTCTCTTTATTTAAACGCTGTTGCACTTAAAATTGCAGGTGGATTTACATCGATTCACAGCTCACTTGGCATCCCCAGCACTCTCACCGCCGTGTACCTTACCTGCCTCCGGGCCGCAGCGCACCCTGCTCTTGGTGGTGAAAAAGGGAATCCGCTTCGTTTTAAATCCCTCGTCACTCCTGCGGGCCAAACAAAATGGTGACGTGAGGAGAAAAGAGCCTGGAGGTGGCAGCTGAGAACTGTGCTGGAGCCGCGTGCCCAGGACGCTATGTGACGCAGAGTCCGGCCCTGCTCAAGGCTGTGGGATTCCCAGCGCAGCTCTTACGGGCTCCCATCTGCTTCTGAGAGCTGGGATTGAAACCTGCTGTGAAATCGCAGAGCGAGGCTCCACCAACACTCGTCCAGGCCCAGCAGCTTTCTTCTGGTAAATTAACAGAGCTCTGTAAGGCAGCACTTTCAGCTCCCAGGGTGAGAGCACTTGACCCCCGGCTTTATGGGTGTCAAGGTTAAGTACGCTGTCAAACAGCAAATTGAACGAGCTTCACGAGAAGCGCTGGAGAACCGACCTGCTGCCGTTCCCTGCTCTGACTGAGAGTCTCTGACAAGATGACCCAACAACACAACTCTGGAAACGCACCGAGACACTCAAAAAGAATGTAATTTGTCTTTTGCAACTGACATGGCAACTCATAAGGACTCCAGAAGATTTGCTAGACAGGCACCCAAAGGAGAAGATGTGAGTATGACACAATTCAGCGCAGCTCTGCAGAGGATAAGGGACCTTTAACTTTCTATGTTAAGCATCCCTATTGTAATTTCTAACTAGAAGAACATCACTCTTTTATTGGATGACCGTATTAACGTCCGTCTTCTCTATGAACCTGCAGCTGGTTACACTTCCATTAGAAAAAAAAAAAAAGTAAAAACCAAAGATTTTTTCATTCTTTCCAAAACAATACTCCCACGCTGACTCCAAACGGCAGCCCGGCCAGATGGCTTATGGGGAAGACACTCTCCCCACAAACCAGCATTTGTAGAGATGAACCACACACTGGGTTAAAGAAATTTCTACATGCTCTTTAATTAAACTGCCATTATCAGTAATCTAGCCACTTAATAAATGATATAGTGCACGAGATGCCCGGAGAACCGCTAGAGGATAATTCATCACTGTCACGGGCACACAATATATGTAGAGACATGGTATGTGGGTATCAATGTCTTCTATGCAGGTAATTAATTCACTACTGACACCCTTTGTATTACACGAGGGATCGGGTTTGCTGTTATTTCTTCAGCTTTTGTTTTCTCAGGCAAAATTTGAGCGAGACACTTACTTCCCGAGTTGGTTTTTTGAAAGATCCAGTGATTTAAGCTGTTTGCAATTCCACTTCTCTTGTGAAGGCAAAGTAACTAACTGATTTCCCAGCAGCTTCAAGGACACCAAAGCCTGAAAGACGAATAGCCTAGAGTTAGGGGGCAGAGTCCATCAAACATACAGAAAGAGGTTTTTTAGCGTGGCTATTAAATAACAGACCATGAAGAAAGCACATTTGATTCATCAGAACATCCTGTCCGTGCTGCCTAGCATGCAAACATTTCCTTCTTGTCTCCAGCAAGTATGTTTTCTGCACGAAGCAACACAACTATTAGTTCTGGGAGATTATTAGTCTACTTGCTGACAGATGCAATTGGAAACAGCCCATATAAAAGGACATTTTGCTTCTAGTGAGGAAACCTTTCCAAATGGAAAAACCCGGTATGATTTACCTCCATGGTATGCCACATAGGGATGAGGAGTCCTATACGTGTGTGCAAGCTGGTGTCAGCGTGGGCTTGCACCTGTTGTGTGTGCCTAAGACCGACGTGCAAAACACGAACTACTTCGCACGAGAAGAATCTTTAATTGCTTTAAAATGGAAAGGATTTATATTAACATTCCAAGATTTGTGCAAGTTACTTATCTACTTTTTTATTTTCCCGACTCACACCAGAGACAGAAATTTTAAAAACAAGAAATGAAGCTGATCAGGACCACACAGTTAACAGCACACAGGTAGGACTCTGCTGCAAATACCATGAATAAGGTTAAAGACAAGCTATCCTTTAAATTTACTGAAATGTAAAAGAAGAAAATGCAGTTCCCATTCACATTTGCTCTTCAATCCCTTAAATAAAATGCTGAGGCTCAAATGAGCCTTTTCATTAGGTTGAAAATCCATTTTTTCCACTAAAAACCAGTCTCCTATGTAGAGTTTCCAACCAGGTTCATTCTGCAAGTCCCACTCCCCCCCTCCAAAAACCGAGATAAGCAGAATGTCAATTGAATTATCTTGTGCCACAAGTACAGCAGTATTAGTGAGTTATACCCCCCAGAAATCACGTTTGAGCGGCAGAGACTTCAGCTTCAAATGTGTTAAATGCTTTAGGAGCTCCGCATAATATAAAAGGTTTATGCCCCTTTTCATCAAGCAGGATTAACAATGTCTCACGAAGCCAGTCTGTTGGCCTTCCTCCCCTTTTCTCAGACTGGAAAAATATGAGGTGTCCATGTGACATAAGCGACAGACAGTTGCAATGATCGTGCAAAATGCTCCCTCTAGTGATAAGAGAGGGGTGGCACTGGGCCTTGGTGGGACAGGTAAACGAAATGTAAAACCACAGATACAGAGAGTGGACCATTAGAGGAGAAGGTTTGAAAACTGCAAATTAAAATCCTCCCTGCCACTCGAGTCTTGACAGCCAATGCTTTTGTCATCATTAGTCTTCACTGGCTCAAACCTCCCGTTGGAAGAAAGACCCAGTCCTCCCCTGGCGCCTGGTGTCGAGCTCTCTCCAACTATCAGCATGGGGCTGTTCAATGACAATGCTTCAAACTTCTCCCCCAAAATATCCCCGAGGAGGGAAGGGAGGCTACATGGTCCAGAATTAGCACAAACTTAGCTCTGTGTGGTCTAGCCAGGGTGCTTCATTTTCAGTCAACTGTAGCCATGTTACACGTCCCCCACAAACACTGACAAAGGCCACTCTCCAGGAGAGCCGAGAGCCTGGCGAGATTATATGGGATGCTTATGTGCCTGCTCCATAGGGGGAAAATTAGTGACTTTCAACTGGCTGTGGCCCTTCATGATTGTGATTTTAGAGCTCACCACTCCATGTCTTGCATTTGCCTCTTCTCTCTCACGTCTAACCTCCATTTTTGCTGCCTTTTCGGAAGGGAACGAGTGCCTCCAGAAGTGGGACAACGGCAGCAGCAGATAACTTCCTTCAAACCTACAGCTGCAGAATGCCAAAAAGGCTCTCTCTGGTGTGTTAGATTATAGCAGAGGGAAGGAACTGTAGCATTCAGATTAGGCTGCCTTTGTCAGCTCGTGATGTGGCAATGCCGACCAGAGTCTGACCTGACTGCTTCTAACCCACAGAAGGTCAGCTCTCTCAAAGAGAGGCAAACTAGTCTAGAGAACTAAGATGTGGCTTGGAGCATGCTGGTTCCTTTAGAAGGCAACAGAAAGGGAAGTCGAGAAGGCCTTTGCTTCTCTTAGCACCACATTTCTAGTATATACATCATATTAGCATCTGTGAGCTGGTCTTAGTCTTAAGATCCCTCCACAAACAAAACAAAGGCCAGCGACGAAGACAAGTCCCACCAGCCTATGTCAGAGACATTTTTCAACTCACAGGCCTCCTCTGCTTTCATATTTTCTCAGGGAGAAGATAGTTTACTGCTGTTCCTACATTACATGTTCCTACATATATGCAGGAACACCTAATGTTACCTATGTTACACGTAGGAAACCGGTTTTATCCATTTTTCCCCCTTCCCACATGTACTTCTGAAGAGGGCTGGAGCATGAGTGCAGCCCTATTCACCAACACAAACCCTACAATGAAGGAGTAGCCCAAGCCAGGGCTGACCTAGGCATGGGCTTTTCACCTTCTGTTTGCTCACCACACTCTAGCCCATGGGGGACTGAAAAATAACAGCTACTTATTTCTTTTTTGAAGATGAGGCTGAAGGGAATTGGGTAAGAACTGGCACTAAAGGCAGCCAGAGCTCCCTAACTTTGAAGACAGACCATCAGCAGAGATTGCACTGAGGTCTCTGATGCCCTGCCCTGGTGCCTTCACATCCCTTTGAAGTCTCTGAGCAGCGGCACTCGAAACTTGCCCTTGAAGCACCATCTACTGTCCAGTATCTGCCATGGCAGCTCCCACCCACTGGGCTTATTTTTAACCCATTCAAAAAAACCCCCAAGTTTTGGAGACAATAATCCATAGGATTCATTCTACTTCAGGAGAAATGCCATTTGAAAATGAGTGGCTACCAGAAAGCAAAGCCAAATCGGCAGGGACCACTAAAAGCAACTGATGGAGCAAATGACCCTCAGCACTCTTCTGGCAGGAGCAAAAGGCACCTTTGCAGCAGATGCCCAAGGTCCAAATTGGACATGGATATGAACCATCACTTCTGCATCCTTTCCACAGAGGCCAGCAGTGAAAAATCATGAAACTTCTGCACAAAGATCTACCTCTGTCTCTATCCCCAGTACCCTGAGTCTGACAATCTAGAAGCTGGGAGAAAACCCCCAAGTTCTGCTTGTTTTCATGTTGAAACCACATGAAGTCACAAATTCTGAAGAATTTTGAAGTACAACTATAGATCTCACATCCACTGGCAAGAATTATTTAATCTACAGGCTTAAAAGATAAGAGAGATGCCAACTAGCATTGCTTAGTGCATTCAAATATGCTATTTTCGGCACAGAAAGATTAATCCTCAATTACACAACACTGGTGTGTGCCAGATTAAGAGAAACCCAACCGTTTGCGAGCACAATTGAGGACACCCATATTTCAATGGTTGGAGCTTGCAGCTATAATGCAGTGGTTGTCTTCCAAACTGCACTCCCAAAATCTGAGAGCCGGAGACATCCAGAGTTCTCAGAAGACCTCTGTCAAAAACTAGACACCGTATCACACCGGACAAGGGCCTGAATGTAATAATTTGATGGGTTACGGGTTGCTCAGAAGCTCTGTCCAAATGCTGTGTTCATCAACTCAAACCAGCAGGTAGCCTCCTACCTTAACCAGGCAGCCACTGCTATGACTTTGAGGTCTGAGTAGGTATTAAGAGAAGTAGGAATAAATGGCACTTACTTCAAGCTGGAAGAGTCCCAGTGGAACTTCTTTTAGTGAGTTCTCAGAAAAATCCACTTCTCTGAGGTGATTTTTCCAGAAAATAGTCAATGCATCAGGAAGGAATTCCAGCGAGTTTCTAGATGCTTTACAACATTTCTGGAAAATGAGGAAGGAAAAACGCTCACAGAGTAGTAATCATCGCTTTAAATAATGAGGCAGATCAGCTGTCACACGTTTAAAGCATTAATAAATTAATTCTAGGTAATCTCTTTAGATATTTTGATCTAGATAAATTATGGTGCATGCAGGCACACAGGATTTGCTGAGGAGATGCACTCAACTGATGGGCAAATTCTTTGCTGGGCAAGAAGTATTTCAAAAGTTATTTGAAAATGAACCCCATTTGCTTTTCAGTCATAACCAAACACCTCAAAGTCCACTGTTCTCCTGCTATCCCTGTAATAATGAGGAATAAAGTCACAGTGGCTGCCCAAGTTAGCCATGGGTTTGGGCAAAGGGAACTCTGAATGAAGGCTGAGTGTTGTGTAAAAAGATGCTAACAGCAGTTTGGCTCGTACAACCTAGAGAAAACAAATAACATCCACAAAAGACACGTTTCTAGAAGTTTTCCACCAGTGCCATCAATGTGGTGAGAACAGGGCAGAACCTCAGAAAGACTCGATCTAAGACCCATAAACCAAATCAGGCAGGGACACTCCTACAGAAACAGAACAGCCTTTTAGCCTAAGACGTCTGACAGCGTTTTAGGCATCATCACAGTGTATGCTTTGCATTGTTTCAACAGCTTTTTCAGCCTCTGACTCTGTCAGAGCAGTTTGACTTACCAAGGGGCAGGCCCAGGGATCTGGAAACACTTTCAGCTGATTTCTGGAAACATTCAGTATGTTTAGGGACTTGAAGCAGTATAGAAAAACCGTTGGAAGTTCCACCAACCTGTTGTCAGAGACGTCAAACTCCTGCAGCTTCCTTAAACCAATCCAATTAGTTGCTAGAAAACAGGAAACATGGCCGACTTGGTGCAAGCACGACAGCAGCTGAGCCAGCAAGACCCTGCATATTTGCCAGGCAAGAGTCAAAGGATTTCACGAGTGTTAAAAAGCAACAAGGCCTTTTCATGTACTTTGTTTGGGCAAAGGCCTGAGCGATGCTGAGCATCTCTAGCTAATGTTGTCTTTAAGCTATAATTTGAATAGTTTAGGGTTTTCCCTTCAAGATTTTCCCTTTTCAAGGTCAGGCCTTGAAATGTAAGTGTAACACTGGGACTGTACGTACTGTTTTCTTCGTCGAATAACTTCTCCATATAGTTTTTGGAAGCGATGAGCTTTTTAAGGTTTTTAAGATGTAGGAATCCAGAAGGGAGAGTAGAGAGCCTGTTGCTGGATACGTCGACCTCGAGTAATCTGTGAGTACAGAAGATATTCAGTCAGGCATCAATAAACGCTAGCAAAGACTCCTGTTGCCACAGGCATCTATTTTACCAGGACACCTTTAGATTGGAATGAAAGCAGCTGAAATGTGCTCTTCACAAGGCAAAGCAAAAAAACCCATATTTAAACAATTAACTCTTCCAGGGAGCAGAGAGAAGTGGTCTGAATAGACAGCAGATCTGGTAATTAATACTAGTCAGCAAATGTCAGTGTGAGACAGCTCAGGGCTTAGACTTAAAGGAGTGGGGCTCCCCAGAACTGGACAAAAGCAGGAGCAACATGAGATAATAACAGGAATAAAAGTTCTTACAATTGTCCTGACAACAGACTTGGAAACACTGAGAATCCCCCGCCCAAAAAAGGCAAATATGAAGTTAAACTTTGCAGCAGACAGAAAACAAACCAAGAACTTCCTGCTCTTCACTTCGGTGGGTTCCACACAAGTATAACTAACTCATTCACACCTGCCCTCTGTACGGGTTCAGTTTGCTGTAGGCATCCAGCACACACACCTTGTACATATAATTTCATCGGATGACTGTACACTGGGTAACTCCGTCAGCTGATTGTCAGCCAGGCTGAGCTTCCTGAGGTTTATCAGGCCCCATGGGATCACGGATGGAAGGGAGACCAGGCAGTTGGCAGAGAGATCAAGCTCAGTTATCTGACAGGAGATATCAATCAGCCAGTCCAGATCCACCCAGGGCAGTTTGAGGTTCGACCAGTTCACACACAAAGCCTGCAGATGTCAAAGAAAGGAGAGAAAAACCCCATGAGCAAAATCCCAGTTGGTCTTGGCCTGTGTTACACCACTGGGAATCTGGCAGATCAGAGCACAGACCATAAACATTTTGCTCACTTTCCAATCTGCTTCTAGAGATTAAACTGACTCAAGAGATGAAATCACGTCTGGGTATCAGCAGCCCCCACCATACAGCTGCTCCAAGAACTCACTCCAATGACCATGAGCAACTGCAAGCAGGAGACCTGGACCTCTTCACCAATCCATACACCAGCTCCACCGTGCCCCACAAAGGGTGAGATGCCCTTGTCTGAAAGCAGCGTTCTCATCCCAGAGCTGGGCAGACTCTCACGGTTTGTTCATCCAACAATGTGCAGTGAGCTTCCATGGGGCCAGGCTCCCTGCGCCACGAGACACATCCACACACTGCACCACCAGCATGATATGGACAGCTCATGGGAACCATCTTATAACTGGACTCCGTAGCCTGAACTTCACTCTGTCTTTTGGACATGCTCTGCATGGCTGCTCAGAGCTCCAGAGGTCTCCGAACACCAGCAGAGGCCAGGCAGGTCCAGAGGCAGCCCTGGGGAGCAGTCAGCCTCTGAACTGCCTATGGATCATTGCTTGTGCAGCTGTAGAGAGAACAGGGACAGATCTGCTGAGTGTGGTCCTGACTTCTCAGAAGGAGGCCTGTGGCTGGAATAATTAATATCTGCCCAGGCACTGCTCTTCCATCTTAAACCTTCCAGCAGCAAGTAGCCAAAATGTTCTGGGGAAGGTTTAGTTTTTGCAAAGGAACATCTGGGACAGGCAAGGAAAGGCCAACACCTTCTTGTAAAGCATTTCTAAATGGGAGAGATTTGCTCAGTACCATCGAGGAAGATATCTGAGTTTCTGAGAGACAGGATTTTGGCAGTTGCCTTCTCTCTGGATAATGTTCTGCTGCTTTTGACAGTAAGACGGGGAAGTTGTTTTATCCTATTTTGGAAAAAAACAACAGAAGCTGTTGTGAAAGGCGTAACTACTTATTTCAGGCTCCAGCTTGGACAGAAAAAAATGCGAACAAATAAAGGTCATCAATGCAAGTAAACAACTTAAGGCTTCATTTTCAACATCACTTCATTATGTTCCAATGAGATCCATGTTCCAAAGTACACATTTTAAAAATGTTTGTCCCAAACCATTTTCCTAGGACAGCCTCAATGAAGATCATGAATTCTCCACCAGGAGGCAGCAAGGATCCAACAGCAAACTTCATTTACTTACCAATTCCCAGTATTTAGCACTTAAGATTTTTAACCTCAAAATAAAATTAAAAGGAATATATTTTGGGAAGGGAGAGAAAGAAAAGAGACACAAAGGTCTATCTCAGATGTTGATTTGAAACTCAGAACTCCAGGGAATGGAGATCACACGGTTTGAGTATCTAGGAGAATGGAATAAAGGGTAAGCACAAACAGTGGCACTTTTTAGAAACTGATAGTAGAAATACTTAGTAGGAGACACAGTACTTTTAAAATACTGATCAGTGAAGCTTCGGGACAGCCCTGCCAATATGAATGGAAATATTATGCCCACTGTATCACTGGGGAAACCACGGCAGAGAGCACAAGCTGTTTGTCTAAAGCTACGTTCACTGCCATGCCACAAGGCATCCCCATAAAACACAGCACGGCAGCAGCAACAAGAAATTAAATCAAGCAGCGTATCCACTGCTACTGCAAAACATACAGCACCTCATGGGAGTGTCGCTGCAAAGCTTTCACACTGGCACTAAACATACTCTGCTTTACTGTTAGATTTTCCAAGTCTGTATATTTAACAGCTTCCCACTTACAAAGTCGTGCTTTAAATTCTATATGCAGTTCTCTGTAATTTTCTTTTCAACTCTAACAGCCCAAGACTGAGCTTGTTGACATCACAAGACAGCACTCCGTTGTGATTTATGGTAATAGAGAATATAAATACACAGGTCAGCTTCCCTTTTCCATCCATAGCCACTCACACTTCAGGAGAGATGTAGGGATGTGCTACTGATGCTAAGGGACTGAAGATCTACCCATCATGAATAAACCTCACTGGGGAAGGGCACAGTTTTGCTGAGACACTTAGAAGGATCCTGATCCCTAAATCCAGTTAACGCAGGAAACCAGCTCTACATTACAAACAAAACCCTCAAGTAAGAATTAATACCCGTCTGCTATTTTGTTTTTAATGTATTTTAACATTTGACCTGAAGTGGGACGCTCCATAGCACCCTTCTTAAGACAAGCATCCATGACTGGAGTATCCAACCCCTTGAACTATTGACATCTTTTACCTAAACAAAGAGAAGCATGAAAATTGAGAACTACAGCCAAAAACCGGGGCAAATATTCCATGCAAAAGGCTATCGATGGGTCCTTCAGTCACACAGGGGATGCATATAGAGGGCTTTGATATCCTGGCAGTGATGGGAATGAAGGCCGGAGAGCTGACTTGCTTATCTGGTTTCCTCCTCCCAGAAGAAAGCAGGCTATTGTGGCCGAGATCCTGAATTCAGACTCCAGAGCCCCAGATTTCCCATGCAACACCAGTCTCAGGTTATCCAGACTCTGTTTGCCAGCCCATATAACGGGATGGTAACATCTCCCCATCTCCCGAGGAGGCCAGGAATAAAAATGCCCTAAGACTCCAACTCTCTCTTTTCCCTTCCTGCTTAAGCTGCTCCCAACAAAGCTGCACTTAAAAAAAAAAAAAAATCAGAAAAAAAAAGAACTGATGGTGTTTATCCCCTCCCTCAGTTCCTGCTCAAGATGATGCTTTCTACGGTGGGCCAGGCTCTCACTCCAGTACAAAAAAGTACTTGTCCTTGAGTACACCAACCAAGGCAGTAATAATATCTACAGCCAGTTTTAGTGGGTGCAAGCAAGACCATGTGTCTCTACTTCTTCTCATTTCAGACTGATACTCACCTTTATTTTGCATTTAGATTGCTGTGTATCATCTAGCTCAAAAATGCAGAGATGTGGCCTCAGGGTATTTAATGTGATAGAAAGATACCTGCAGAATTCAGATAGTGACCTTAAAACCCACAGACCGGCTTGTGAAATCCCAAAGCTGCTACGAATGCTGCAGGGTAGGTGTCTCCGCCTACCAGGCAGCGTTTTGAATCTCCTTGTACTTGGTCCTCCTGCTCCTCATCCAGAGCCCAGGACTGATAGTGTCTCTTCAGTCTGAGTGCTGCAAACTGGAGGATCAGCCAAGCCCCTTCACCTGACATAGGGACGGTCGGCCAAATTCACCTTGGTGCAAGTAGATGTCAGAGGAGTTACCTTAGGGACTTACTTGGCTCAGCACTCTGCTTCAGAAACATAATTAGAGTGAAAGCAGGCCTGACAGCAGTGCCACAAGGAGAGGGGATTTTCTCCCCCACTGATATTTAATCATCTCCCCTATCTTCTGAGAAAAGCCCATTTCTTTGATGCCAAAGGTCTATGACGCTGAACTTGCAGAGCAATGATCAGCCCAACCCTTCTCCGTTCGGCACTGGCTGGTGAGCTCAGTGCTCAAGTGAGAGGGATGGCGTTCAGGGGCTGTTAGCCTGGGCACAGCCTGATTCCGGGCAGCTTGCTGCTCTTCAGAAGGGCAAGGAAAACCTCTGCAGATTCCCCTCTTCTGCCAAGGAAAGAATTTCTCAATATGAGTCCTGAAAACTAAATGGAAATCATCTACTGCAGTGATGTCAGGGGATGCACTGAGGAAGGCAATGGACTGGAAATTGTGCAGAAGCAAGAAACCCCGCTGCTCTTGGGCAAACGATGAACTGTGAACACAACAAATATTTACTTAGATTTGAGACTGTTTGGTAACGTGATTAAAAAAGCCTGCTGTGCATTTCTCCTAAATGATGTGACATACCCCAACAGAACCTCGCTCTTGCCATAGACAGGATATTCTGAAGACAGTGACTTAATTTCTCCATCAATAACACTGCTGTGAATCTTGAGTGGAACTGCTGTTGATTTCTGTACAGATGGTGATGTAACTGAGGTTAGCCAGTGGATAAAGAAGTCAGAGGAGGATCTCACACACACAGAGATTTGTATACTTGAGTATAAAATTCTTTGCAAAACATGTCCTAGGCAAAATGAAGCAGTTTAAGCTCTTTTCTGGTCGGTAATGGAAAAAATAAGTATTTCTCACACTGCACATACTGGGAAGCTACATGTGTCTCCGTACTGACTACACCTATTGAAGTCTGGAATCTGTGCCCAGCCACTTTACTGAAGGGGGTGTTTTTGGCATTTGTTAACTGTTCCTGTAAAAATGGAGTACTTCCTCTCTCTAGCAAGCCAGTGGTTTGCTGTGGGGATAAATTTATACCAGAAAAAAACAAACAAAAGGAGAAACAGGTATTAGAAAAACGAGATGTAACTCCTCTTGTCTCAGAAAAGGCAGCACGGCAGAGCACGATGGCTGCCTGGAAGGTGTGGCAGCTAAACCGAGCTCTCCAACCACATTTTATGCATAGCTGGTAGCATTCACTACTGGGAAATCAACTGGAGGTCAACTGTGCAATATTTTCACTTAGAGAGCACAGATGGGACAAACCCTTTTTGAAGTCCTGGGCTCATTCTGAAATGATCAGTGCTCAGCCTGCCCTGTCCAAGAGGAGAGTCTTTCTGACATCCAGCTGGCTGCCATGCACATCAGTGTCTCCGCGCCATTCTTCTTGCTTCCTGACAGTGCAAAATGCATCGCAGCACTTACATGAGAAGACTTTTATTTGTCAGCCTGAAGAGGTATGAAGAAAGCACTGAGGCAGCTTGTTTGCAGCTGCCATGAAGTTGGGTTTTAAAAAAATGATCAGGGTGTGTGACTGTCCTCTCCAAAGACCTGAGCTCTGCAGAGAAACGAGGGCAAATCTTCCTGAATCTGACCCAGCCTGCCAAAATGAATTCTAAGAGAAAGTATTAAATAAGCAAATATATTAAAAATAAACAGCTACTAGAAGAATCAAGGTCAAGTTTCTGGGTCTGCTTTTTTCTTTTTCTTAATTTTTTTTTTACATCAGGCCCTTCTGGCAATTAGCTGATGTCTTAGGACTGCTCTCTTCTTCGCTCAGGGTGTGACAACAGCAAAGCTGAGTCATTTTTACAGCAGCTAAGTTAAATATTGCCAGCAAGTTCACATGGAAAACAGATCTCTTCCCTGTGATTCAGACATTTATCCCAAGTTTATTCAAGCTGAATTATCCAGTTAGTTGGATTTTTTTCCTTCTAAAGGCATGTAATTTTATCAGCTCTTATTCAGAAACATCTAGGATTTAGCTTCCTTTTGTTTAGCTGTCAATGAAACTAAGAATCCCACAGGGAGGGCTCTAAATCTGCTGATTGAACCTAATGAAGTCAAGCTCACATATGTGGACTGCAGCCCCCGACATTCACAATATTGTCAGGAATCGAGCAAGACAGGGTTTTGGCAGGAAAACAGAGAATGGAGAAGTTCATAAAACTATGAAAACTTCTCTGCTTATTTTTCTGTAACACCAAAGCAGAATCGACACCCCGCAACGTTATGAGCTGAGCAAACAGATACGCAACTGGCAACGGGATTCATGCAGACAGAGCCTTCACCAAAAAATTTCCCTCACCATTTTTCACTGCAAAATGTTTATGACCTGATGAAAACTGTAACTAGTGAAAGCTCAGGACTCTGATGCTCCTATTCAGTGTCAGTTAATTTATATACTGAGGGGAAAAATGAAAACCACCTGATAACTAAATTGCTGGATAACAGTAGAAGTACTACAAAATACTATGTGCCTCCCTGTAAAGCAGTAACAGTGCTTTGACAGAGACACTTTACAGTTCTGAATAAAGGAGACTTGGATAAGAGATTAAGAGAAAGAAGAATATAGCCTAGTTATATGTGAAAATCATGAAATGTAATAACACCCTACCATCTGTAGGTCTCACAGCATCACCATCACCATGTATTAAGCCTTCCAACAGCTACGTGAGGAGTTTAAATCTCCCCCTTTTACAGTGGAAGAAAGAGATGCAGACAAATAACCAACACTGTCAGAAGGTTGTTAAGTGGCTAAGTAGTGAATAGAGGTCTTGCCGACCTAAAAAAGGCTTCAACTGCTTTTTGTCGGCCCCTGTGTCCTGTCAAAACCACATTTCTGGTCGACAAGCGCAGCTCAACCTGAACACCAACAGAACCCAAAATGAAGTGACTATCCCGGGGTCACAGAGGAAGCCCATGGTAGTGCTCATTTCTCTGGAAGACTTTGAGCCCAAAGTCAATGTGTCCATTCCACGGCATACGCCTGGTTCACATGCTGATGTTCAAATGGCCAAGCAGAAGCTGCCGCACACAACGTCCTGCACGATGATGCCATTTAAAGGCCCCATGTTTTACACCTTGCAATTCAGCACTGGCACAAGAGCCACTGTCACAGCTTGTTCTCTAAATGGATAGCAAAGCACAAAGCTCTTAGTTGAGAAGAATAATCACCAGCCACATGGTATGCAAAGACAAATACCAAATATTAACATGATGCTTCATTAAAAGAACATGTCTTCAGACAGATAAACGGCTACTTACTGGTTTTGCTGGAGCACTACCTGGTAGTGGGTTTGTCTCAATGAAATACTTCCTCAGAAGGTGCTTGCTGGATTCAGGACTGTCCATCAGGATGTAGGAACAAAAGAAAGCTCCGTTCCGTAATAAAAACACAGCCACATCTTCATTCCCTTTAGAGAAAAGCAGATTGTCTGTTCTCTTCTTCTCATGTAAATGAACCGACAAGGAGCTGAACAGAAATCCTGGGAAATAACCACTTCTGAAAAAAACCCAAGGGGGTGTGCAAAAAAGGAAACTGAACTGTGTAAAGGCTGTTTCCTCCAGCGATAGGATTTAGTTTGGTCAAACTGAAACAGCAAAGACACTATGTAAGAGCACTGGCCCAGGCTCCTTTTTTTTTTTTCTCTTTTTTTTTTTGCTGTCTTCAACTATACACACAGCTGTGCTTTGAAGTGTAAATTCTTCAGCCTACATCAAGCCTGTGTGCCAGTGTGTCCATAACAATAACGCTTTTACTTGCAAGGTTTCTGTTTTTGAAAGGTCTTTTCCCCGGGAATTTCTAGAGGAAAGTTCAGCCTCTCAGTATTTACAGCAACCTAACTTAGCCAAATTTAAGTCAGGGCTTTGTTAAGTCAGAAGATTCAGAGCCAATTTTATTTTAATTTATTCCAGTAGAAATCCAGGGCAATTCCAGGCAAGCCAGTTTACGACGACACCTTCCTAGACATGACCAACTCATCCCATTCTTTACAAGACCTTGAAGAAAGGGGTAAAGTTTTGAAGCATGCAAATACATACCTGCCTTTATAGCAGCATACAGGGGCAGCCGTATAAGAACTGGAAACTCATTCTTCCTGACGGCACAGCTCTCTGGGTCAGCACTGTACGCACGAATCAGGAGTTTTACTATGTCCAAGTGTCCCTGTTGACAGGCTATGGCCAGCATCCAGTTCAGGAGCTGTTGGCAAGTGCTAGGACCTACCAAAACGATACAGCGTTTGACTTAGGTGATGCCACCAGGCTGTGATGTTTGAGAGTCATCTGCAAGTAATGGCTACGCAAAGGGTACAGGAGGAAGCCTCATCAGACTGCACTGCAAGACTGTGTTGCAGAAGAGCCTGAAGTTGGTCAAGCACAAAGTTTTCAGCTTTGCTTAACGGCTCTCTGTTGTCTACCAAGCTAATAAGCAAACTTTTTTGACTGTCCCTGATCTAAGCATCCATAAGCTAGTAGCAGTGGAAGGTTCCGAGGATGCCTGCTGGGCTACCAGCAGAAAAATCCAACATCTAATCCCAAATAGAGGTGGCAAGGGATGACCAGGACTGTCCTTGCATCCAGAGACAACAAGCCTGATCCAACAGGCGTTAGATCCAATCATCCAAGATAGGCCACTTCTTCCAAGTTCATGAGAGGGGATACAAAGAATGGGGAAAAACAGCTGACTTTTCATTCTATTAGGTGAATAAACCAAAAAATAAATGTTTCAGGCAGCACGAAGTAATTGTTTTAGTTTCTTTTCATTGCAACCTAAAGTCTCCCACAAAAAAAAAAAAAATCATTTCCCCTTAAGTTTTTTCATTTGGGGTGAATTCTTTACTATCAATTCAGAGTAAAGTTAGACAAATGTCATTTAAGGCTAAAACCTAAAATACCATGTTCTGATTTCTGCATGAGTTTGCTAATGCTTTAGTCATCCCCAAATGGCTTTTTTTGCTGAACTAATAATTTGCCTGTAGAACGTGACTTTCCTCGAGGTGTGCATAATTCTGTGCACGCAACTTTTGTAGCTTTTGCCCATGAAAAGATTATTTCTGCTAACAGTAAGCAGTCCTCAAATCTTCCCCAATTCACAGCAGCACCTCCACTGACTTTACATTACAGAAGATGTCCACAAGCCCAAGTTTACATGTATTTTTTTTTTCAGCTTCTTGATGTGGAAATTACATTGCTCTTTGAATTCTTAACAACTTGACTACATCACTCAACTTCAGGCTGCAAACAACAGGCTCCACTTCAGCTGTAAGCCACAAGAAGTTCACACTGAGCCAGAATCGCAGCTGTGCATTAGCCAAATTGCAAATTCATGCAGTTTCTTCCTAAACTCTTGTGATTTTGTTTCGGTGTAACTTCCCAGGGAAACTAAAGTCCTACATAAAAACTTCTGAAAGCTGCTGTTTGTATAGGGCACCTCCCCTGACCCCCCTGAAACAAGGCAATTTGGTCAGGTCTCAACTAAGCTAAGTTTCCAGAAACTCCTTAAGCCACTTTTCATTACTGAGAATATCATATTCATATAATTCAATTTTTGCTCCTGGGTTACAAAACCAGCTGCCAGCCTCCTTTCTGGCTGAGGAAAATACAGTGTTTAATTGCATCCTCCAAACTGGAATGTTTCTTTTCTGTGCTAGTGCTCTAGCAGTTTAAGAGCATCAAATAAGCAGGTTTCCCCTGTTCTCCTTGAGGTCACTGGCAAGTACACAGCTCCAGTGAGGAGCTCGAGCTATACTCGGATCAAATATTGCAGCAGCCCAGCGTAGCTGTTGCCGTTACTGCAGTGTCTGAGGTCAAGGCAGCAACTTGGCCTGGCTGCTGGGCAAGAGGACTGCTGGACCTGAGGAGCAGCTGAGGGACCTGGGGTTGTTCAGCCTGGAGAAAAGAAGGCTCAAGGGAGACCCTCTGGCTCTGGATAGGTCCTTGACAGGAGGTTGGAGCCAGGCGGGGTCGGGCTCTGCTCCCAAGGAAGAGGTGACAGGACAAGAGGAACCGGCCTCAAGTTGCACCAGGGGAGGTTGAGGTTGGAGCTGAGGAACAATTTCTTCCCCACAGGGGTTGTCCAAGGCTGTCCCAGGCTGCTCAGGGCAGTGGTGGAGTCCCTGTGAGCCCTGGAGGGGCTTCAAAGTTGTGGAGCTGTGGTGCTGAGGCACATGGCTCAGTGGTGCCCTGGCAGTGCGCGGTTAACAGTTGGACTCTATGATCTTGAAGGCCTCTTCCAACCAAAATGATTCTGTGATTCTATGAACCTGAATCCACAGAAGGTCCCAGTGAGAAGCAGCTGCCACGCTTGCAGTACACCGAGAGAGCAAGAAGGGACCCAAACACAGCTCCTGGTCCTGACTCAGAGCAAGACTCTTCTCTCACCCCCACAGCTGCTGTAAGAATTGCATCTGGGTTTAAAAATCTCTCTGTGACAATTTTTAACATTTAATTTTTAACAGTGGGATGATGACACTTCCTGAAAATCCCCTAATTTCTCTGTGGGGTCTGGGACGTTACCCAGCTGTGAGGGCTGGTGGAAATGAATTGCCTAACTGGCATCCATCCCTCCATTTCCAATTTGCAAACGTGGAATATTTTTACGCATGTGTTTTTCCCCTACGGGTGAAGTTTTCTTCAAACACAGCAGAGATTAGATCCCTCCACGCACTTTCCCATGACTAAGTCCCTCCCCTGTCAAGGAATGTGAAAAAAACCTACTACCTGCTTGAAGCTATAGCACCCAGCTACTGAAAGGCGGAGGCAACCCAACAGGCTTACCATGCAAGGAATCCAGCAGCTCTTTCACAACATCCTTATGTCCAAAATACGCGGCCACCACTGCTGCGTTGTCATCATTAGGTTCTGTTGGTAACACCACTAACGCTTCCTTCAGTAAATATCTCACTGCCTGCAGATCTCCGTACGCTGCTGCAATACCTAAAAGCTGACACTGGTAAAGAAAACACAGCAAAATAAACTGTCTGTAAAGGGTGGGAGCAGAGAAAGAGAGCATTTCTAGAGCTATGTATTTATTTGTGCCCCTGCGAAAGCGTAGCCACTGTCACTGTGGTTAACTGACAATGTCCTAATCATCAGTAGCCGTTATAAACACTGGCATTGATATATTAATTACATAACTCGCTGGGGGTTTGCTTTATAATTGTTTTGTATGGCTTTACCACAAAAGTGCCCAAGGCACAGAATGGTGAGTGTAAACCCATTTTTCATGGACCAGCAGAAAAAAAAAAACCCAACATTTGCACAGCTCTGCTACAAAGTATAGTTATTCCCTGGTTTGGAGATGGCTGATGTGCCTGCACTTGACACGCAGGTCCTCTCCCAAAACACTACGATAAGCTCTGTGCAAAGAGCAGGCTCAGAATGAGGGCTCTGAAGGCAGAGCAGTGCAGAAGCTGGTGCAGAGGATAGAATTCCAAACACAAGCAGCAAAATCTTCCCAGGGGACTATTAGCCATTTTTGTACTGATGGGGGAATAACTTTTTTTGCTACATCTATCAAGTGTTTCCTTTTTATGAGAAAAATGTATTTCCCTGTTTCGATGACCACAGCATCAGCACCTCTCCTTGCACAGCCTCCTCTTCCTCCATACACTGTCCCCTGTGGTCTGTCTTACCTTTCTGATCAGTGCTTTCAAGGGCAAATACCATCCCTGAGCACGTTTCTGAAGTGTCCCCCACAACCAGCCACGTCTTGGACCCTGCAGCACCAGCATAACTTCTATAACTGAAGGGATTTTCAGTTATGGATTTTTTCATGGATGGAAGATAGCAACTTGGCATTTTGGTTTCTTTGCCCATAAAATTTGAGCAACAGTAGTAACCTAACCCTACCTTTTCCACTTGCAGTGCAGTCTCCTCACATGATAACTTAATCAACTCTTGGGCCTTGCTGGTGTCTCCAGCTTTGTAAGCATCCTCAATGCTTTCTGTCACAGGCGTCTGAATTATGGAGACATCGCCAACTGTGGACTGTTTGCCACCCATGTCCACAGTTCCTGCCAGAAAGTAAAAAAGAGGGGTCAGGAAGAAGTACCTGTTCATTATTCATGCAGAGCTGCAATGTCGCTGCACCCTGGCAACAACAACAGAAAAAAAAAAGGTGAATTATTTTCCATGGAATATTTACTGCACATGACTGAAAAGATGGAGAAACTCCGTTGCCTGATAAAAAAAGTGATAACATGCTGAAGTACTTTCCAACAGCGACATGAAACTAAAAGGGACAGCGAGTTCCCCAATTGCTCCCAGAGGTGGTTTCCAAAGGATGGTGTGAAAGCTCAGACACGTAGACTCTGCAGCACCCTGCCACACTTGACCTCCTGCAGCAGGAAGCAGGGAAGGGAAGGGCTGCCATGAAACTGGCACCTGTGGTACTTCTGAAGAAATGAGGAGTCTGCAGGACCTGCAAAGCAATTCTGGTATCGTTAGTCTTGCTTCAGCCACACTTCACCCCCTGACAAAAGCCTCACAAAACCCCGCTGTCCTTCTCCAGCACTTTCGACCAGAGCTTTATACACCTCAGTGCACACGAAAGAAAAGAAACTGGGAATATTTTTACTCTGGGAAAACAGAGTGAAAGGAGATTATGCCAGATGCCCAGGGTCACCCTGATCAATCGCGGAGAACCTCCGAGGCTAGACTTTCTGTTTCTAAATGCTGTTAGGAGCCAGAAGAGTTTTTGCATGTCAAAGATTAAAAGCTGAAAGCCATTAGAGAAGATGTTTGTGGTGGGTGGCTAACAAAGAGGCAGCCATGAAGTCTCCCACCCTCCCAACTACCAGGACAAGGAAAGCTGCTGGAAAGTCACTGAATTATGAGTAAGATGTTCAAGTCCACTCCTGAACA
Source organism: Ceryle rudis (assembly GCA_033439905.1). Taxonomy (NCBI): domain Eukaryota; kingdom Metazoa; phylum Chordata; class Aves; order Coraciiformes; family Cerylidae; genus Ceryle; species Ceryle rudis. Next base: position 57,825 of record JAAGNO010014606.1, read on the forward strand.
ATATGCAAGACAGAGAAAAGAAGCACTTTTCACTTGAAAAGAGACCATTTCATAATCACTTTTCCCTGTTAGAACAGTGTTCATTATTATTGCTTATTTGCAACTGGTTAAAGACAGAGCTTAAGCCCACAGATTTTCACATACGTTAAGAAGGATTTTGTTCTTTAATAGGCACATATGTCATGCAGAGCCTAGTTTAATGCAGCCTGGAAAAAGAAATAAATTTGGACCGATCTATAACTGTCAGTAAATATCGCTGAATAATGCAGTCTGAATCACCAATACATTCTGACTAACACTTCTCATCAATTATTTAAATGAAGCTCAAATCACTCAGACATTGGAGATGGCTCCAGAGATTTGGGCCATTAAAAATGTGCCCACATCAATAACCTTTCTCAGATGATGCAGAATGTGTGAAGGACAAGCAGCAGAAATCAAGGCAGATGAATGAGGTGTGAAATTACAGCATAATAAACAGCATCTCGGAGTTAATAGGTGCAGTGACTTCATAATTCTGTATTTTTAGGGTGTATGTGGGAAAAGAAACTCATCCAGCATTTGGTCCAGTCTTTTAGAGCAAACCACCCACCTGTCAGGGATCTCTAAGAATATAGCATATGATTTAATTCTCTTTTTTAATGAACACCAAGTAGGAAATTCAAATGATTCTTAAGCAAATGTTTAAAGGGTGACACAGAAGAGAGAACTTTAAAGCAAAATAGTTTTCCAGTCTAAACAACTCAGGCCTGGACTAAGTAAAATCAAGAAGTACAGATCCAAGCAAACACTGCAGTTACTGGAACACGCAGCCTCCCTGCGCTCGGTGCCGTGATGAAATCCTGAACCTAGAGAGAAGCACTGGAATTCCCCTTGGAGGAAAAAAAATGCCTCACATCAGAGACAGAAAACAGCTGGAAAGCTGAGCAGGAAGCCCTGCAAATCAGGGCTGACAGAGCACAGCAGCTTTAATCTGGTTATTAAAAAAAAATGCTGAAAGGAGGGACAAATTTTACTTCCTTCCAGCCTCAATCTGGATTTTGGGGACTATCACTCAAGACCCACATCCACAGCCATTCCACACACAAAGGCACACCCTTTCTGCCAAAGAAGTGAGCAGAAATATCTATTTTTCTTTTCAAATCACGGCCAGGGAAGGCTGAAGTACAAGTATCTCATAGTCAGAGATTCATTCGGGATCTGGGAGATCCTGGTGTCACTTCCTCATTTATTAGAGCGGTCTCCAGCCAACCTCTCATGCATCCTGCACACCAGAGCTCTCCTTATTAGAGCATTTTCCTCTCCTGCTGGAACTGCCCCACTGTGCTGGGCAGGCTACCAAATCAGTTGGCCAGTGAGCACAAGGAGAACCACAATGCTGTAACAGAGAAGGAGGAACTCTGCAAGTTAGACCCTAATCCCAAGACCACTTCTGTGTTTTACTAAATGACTACTTCACAAAACTGCTTGGCTAATGCATCATGCTTCCTCTTATGCTTTTGGCCCCCTCAAAACTCCTTACATGCTCTGTAGTGCAATGGTTTAGTTACAACCACTGTTACCATCACCACTGTTTGGAGAACATGGGCTGGCCATCAACCATCCCAGTCTGCTCGGTGCATTAGGTGTAGGCTCTCCAGGGAAAGTCAAAGTGATAAAGGTGGCTTCATGGAGTTAACATGCTCCAAGAGTAAGCTGGCAGTTTAATCAGAGTGCTCAGGATATTCATTTCAGTCCGTTAACTCAGTTTTAGTCTTGTGTTAAGGAAATTTTTATTGATCTAACCAAAACTGGCCAGTTTGGAACATTTGAACATGCACCAAGTGGAAGTCAGTGACAGCTTAATTGAATGTATGAAATCTGGGCAATTCTACTGTTTTAAACCAACAAATTTATATTTAAATATTCTTGGTAGGAAGATAATGCTGTTCAACATCCAAGTTTTAGGTAACCATCATTAAAACTTCTTTCTACGATTGCACTCTGCAGAATACATTGACCTCCTGCTTAACATTGGAGGAAAAAAGCTGCCCAAATTCTTCAGAAAAGAAAATGAAAAGACCTTCCCATTGAAGTAATTACAAGAGGGAAAAGAGCAAAACTGGTGGAATACAGAGTGATAAGAAAGCTTGCCCTCAACCAGCCGCTGGACTCACACGATTCTGTCAAAGTTAACTTAAGCTTTCAAAGGTTAAATCACAGAGGGTGGGCCACCCATCCCTAAGTTCCCAAAAAACACCAAAGCCATCCACTGCAAAGCCAAGCATCTCGCCAACCCAGTTACCCAATTCACAGAAGACCTCCCGGTGACTTAGTAAATGGCATATTGACTTCTGAAATAGAAATACAAATGGAAGAAGCAGTATGTTTTATAACTTGAATTTATACTGACCAGTAGGAAAAGGGCAAAAAGAGGAAAATTACTTTCTACTGACAAAAGACTTATTTTCTTTCTACGAGATGCATGACTGAACTATCATCAGGACTGGCATTCACGTAGTCTGGGAATAAAGTTTTGCCAATAGATACATCAGCCATCTTTAGCAAAAATCTGGGCCAAAATCCAAAGAAATTCTGCCTGTGGTTTTAACCCTACAAATCTCACGCTCTTTACCTGAGCTCTTTGTGGCTTTCATAGTAAGGTCACCTTGCTTGTGTATAGCCTCGAACAACACTGAAGTTGTATAATATCAAACCTCTATTTTTAGACTCGATCACACATGAGCATTGATGTGGTGGTGCTGGGACATAGGCTGGACTTGATGATCTTAGAGGTCTTTTCCAGCCTCAATAATTATGTGATTTAATCCTGGATGCAACCAAGTACTTTTAATTCTTAGATTGCATGAATGCAGGAAGTGGCTACTGCACTTTGCACATTACTGTTTGACAATGCACATTTACAAAGCTAGCAGCAAGACTAATTTTCTTTTAAGGAAAAATATTCTGATGGAAACAGAGGTTATTGGTCAAAAAAAGCAGTGTTATTTTATTGCCATTCAAAGGTTAAAAGAGAATCACTCGCGAAGTCCAACGGACTGCTGTCCCAGCTCAGAGAAACAAAACAAAAAGGAGTCTTATTAATAACAAAAGGTACCATGAGAATTTCAGAGACGTACATAGTTACACCCTGTCTCAGGCCTTCTTATTGCAGCAGGTGGGAGAAAAGAAATGTTCTAAAATTGCTAAATTGACAGTATGCCCTTATCAGCAAAAAAGGTGAGGGTTTGCAGGTCAACTCTGTGAATCAGCAAACGGCTGCGTAACAAAACAGCGTGCTGTATAGATAATAATTATCTCTATATCCCAAATCACTGCATTCCTGCCTCCGACACGTAACCTCGCAGAGTTTGTATGTGCTACCTTAGCCCCTTTGATAAGGCAGGAGTTCTCTGGCAACTAACTCACGATACTTTTATTTAGCAGAGAAAAAGATAAAAATGAGATGCTCAGTGGAGGATAAAACAGGGCAGGAAGGTAACTTAATCCACAGAAGAACTGCAATAATAATAATAACAACAATAATAATAATACAACTTCAAACTGTTACTGACCTTGTCATAATGTGAGCAGGTATTTCCAGAGACAGGAGCAAACCAAGATGTTGACTTTACCACAGCATCCCATGCAGTGATGCTCAATTAAGCTATTAATTCCTTGGTCTCTTAGCCACCCACCTCTGCTTCAGCTCAAGCAGCTCTTACAGCAGCCACTGGCTGCAGTGTCTCTTGGCTTGCTGTCTGCTGCTTTGTCTGAATTTACTACTACATTTTAGCCTTGACAGTTATTTTCATCTCCATGTCCCATTACAGCGAAATCCAAGCCTCTGGTTCAGAGAGGAGCTGGGGCTGGGGGTGGGCAGGACGGCCGCCTCTCCAGGCTGAGCTCAGACATTAATTCCTCAACAGCACCAGATGGCTACAGATAACCTTTACCAGCTTAATCTTTTGCCATTTTGATTTCTGAGCGCTGCCACAGAACAAACAAAAAAGGGGACAGAGATGAGGTTTAAAATATGCTGAATATTTAAAGCCAATCCCCCCAAAAGCTTAAAAACTCACGCATGTTGCTGACCATTTCTCAATACTGCTTTATGGCAGCTTTGGCAGCCCAGTTTGCAAAATTAACAGAAAGCCATGTAATTGCTGAGTCTCTGCAACAGACTCAGGGATCTTCTGCTGCTTTGAAAAACTTCAGATTAATAAACCAAACTACAGCCAACGGGAAGCCTCCAGTGATTTCAAGGGATGCTGGACCTGTCCTACATCATGCTTTCTACTTGGCTGGGTAAGGAAACGTCTTCAATCCTATGGAAATCTTTTGAGATACTGAAAAAAATATTTCTCATCCCAAACCAGAAAGAAAAACCAAAACCCTGAGTTCTTTAATAAAAATAACTAGAAAACCCAAAAGATCAAAACTCCACAAATGATTAAATCGGCCTAAGTCAGCCAAAATGATTCATGAAACAAAGATACATTTCTGTTGCTTCTCTAATTAGCTGACACTTCCAAACAGGGTTTCATTTGTTTTTTAAATAAGTTAAAAGATTTCATTTATTCATTTCATTCATGCATTTCTTAAGAAGACACAGCCATGGATCAAGCTCTGTCCTCAGGATGGAAGTTGTCCCCACTGCCTGCCCACACGTCTTCAGTCCATATGGCCCCACACTCAGGACCTGGCCCAGAGCCAGTCACAGGAGGGTCGTGCAGCAAGAAGCCTACAATCCATCTCACCTCGTTCTCAGACTGGGGGACGTATGGCTCAACCAATTCTGGTATAAAAATGTCCCCAGCAGGATTCAAAAATGGTCAGAACTACTTCTAAGTGAGAAGACAAGGAGAGAAAGTTATGGTAAATCCAACAGAAAGATAACAGGATGGTTTATCTGGGAAATACAGCATCCTAACTGGAGAGACCACAGCAGAACTGAGCCACGTCCCTCTGACCCTGATTTAACATCTCTTCACAGCAAGAAAGACGTGCCAGCTTCTCAGGACAGTGGGAACCCTCCACATGTTTTTTCTGCCTAATTTTTGTGCTTCCATTTCACCCAAACATCCATTATTTCAGCTAATTAAAGGAGTGGCTTTACACTAAGATCTGCCTGCCAAGGCAGTGGAAAAGATGATGTATTGAGTACAAAAGGCATGTGCATTTACAACAGAGCTTATGATCAATGCTCACTGCCCCAGTTATAGCTCTACAAAGGACCAGATCTGAAACGCAGAAGAACGCTTCAAAGACAAACACCCAGTACTGAAGGGATCTTTTCCCACTATTATTACATAAGCTGGAATTATTTTTAAATTGTTTACATGCTGGTACCACACACACAAAGTGCTGATCTGCATTAAAGAGGTTCCAGCAAGCACACAGGATTTTGTAAAAGGCATGCTGACAATTTTAGGTATGGGCATGCTGTCAATTTTAGGTACAGCCATGCAAAGTGACCAACTGTCACCAGAGCCAGTGGAAATTTTCTACTTAGAAACACTCTAAACCTGCAAGGAGAAAAAACATTTGCTAATGCAAACCTGAAAGGAAAATATTAAGTTCCAGATGGAAGAATGCTCTGGACTCCTGCCTTTTTAAGGGGCTCCAAAACTGCATTACAAAAACCAGACGCTTCCAAAAGGTCCACACTTGCATAATCGTTTCTCCATCACCCAGGATAACAAGGCAGGAGGGGACCGAAAAGCCTCAAATGCTGGTAACACTGAGACTCAGCAGTCTTTAGTGGGCAGTATCACAGGTGCCTGAATGGCTGTGTGAAGCTGTCTGTCTGTCTGTCATAGCCAGCACTGAGCCAGGGCTGAAAAGCTCTACCAGACCTTAGCAGGCTCCTGCATTTGTGAGAGTGTGTGTGTGTGCTCCTCCCTGGGACTCTGGAAATTATTTGCGCCATCCAAGAAGTTCAAATGAAACCAAGCTGGTTATTCCCATTTTGCTGAAGTACAAAAGAGGCTACACAAAGTCATTACAACGAGCTCAGAGCGCAAAGAAATGCACACTGGAATATAACCATCAGAGCAAACCCACTATGTCAGAGCACAAGTCACGATGGTAAGCACAAGGTAACTTCAGTGTCACTAATGATACCTGCAGCTATCCAAGGAAAAGGAACAAAGGTTACTGTGCGTGACAGCCCGGGACCTGCCTCTTCTCTTGTGAGGACAGCTCTACCTTAGACACAGTGCTCCCCACAGGAGCGTGCACCACTCCCAGTACCCTGGGCTATGCCTGATGAAAGAGGGGCAGCAGGACTGGGATCCTTACTGCAGAGCCAGAGTGGAGGCAGCTCATCAGCCCTGTGACCAGGCAGCTCTGGGGGCTGCAGCCAGCCTCTGGTGTTCTGATAAACCCTCACAGCTCCCTGTCTGGCCCTGCACACCAGCACGCAAGGCTCTTGTTGCTCCACACCCACCTTTAGTTTCACCCTCTCTGTCTGTAACGCTTCCTTCGCTTTATAAGACAACCTCCGCATCCCAAACAAGTGGCAGCCACTGACAGCAAACATGGGGCTGCTGTCTCCTCTCTTCTCCTGACTTTTCACTCAGCAGCTGGGTACCAAGCAACAGGCAGGAAGCCCTTTGCTAACCCTGCCATTCCCAGCTCACCAGCATGATGAACTGGGCCACTGTTGATGACAGGGATGGTTTTACTCTCTCCCCTGAGTACAAGTGTCAAGGCCTAAGGAGCTTCAAGTGAACACGTTCATCACTTTTGATCACTAGGAACACTCAAGAGCTTCAGTGGCCATACCACGTTTCTCAGTGGTCAGATTGTCTCATCATCATCCCTGGTAGACACAGGAAGGGGACAAAGCCGACCTCCAGCAAGCACAGGGCACAGGCTGGCTCTCGCAGTGAAGGGGGATGCCCAGCGTCCCTCCTGTACCATCCCCTCTGGGCTGCAAAGGGTCAGCAAAGACCACAGAGAACACCGACAGTGTTAAAATCCACCCCGAAGGGAAAAGGAGTGAGGGAACCAAGAGACCTCCAAATGGCCAGAGAGTCAATTGCTGTATTGAAAATATAAAATGACTCAGCTCAAAGTGAAAGTTTCTAATTTTGTCTTTTGGCCTTAGTGATTTGGTTGCGATCCTGCAGCTTGACTCATTCAGAAGTACACTTTTGCATGCAAGGCCAGCTACGCCAACTCTTGCTTTCCAGATTTTCAACTGGAAGATATACATTAATATAAGAAGTATGACTACGCTTTTGGATTTTCTTTGTGTTCGTTTCCAGGCATGGCTGGAAAGAGAAGATTATTGAATGATGAAAGGTGTCTCTAGTGAGACCATTCCTGCCCAACTGAATCAAATATTATAGACATGAAACCAAAGCAAGACTGGATTTCATTTGAAACTTCATAAAATAAAATTTCACAGCTAAATTTGGTTTCTTTTAAAACTTTTCCTTTTCCCTAACGTTCAAGATTTCCTCAGAAAAGAAAAAAAAAAAAAAAAAATCCATGCATCAATGTTTTCTCTTTTTCAAAGAAATAATTTGCTCAACATTCTTCTAAAAAAGGGTCATTAATTAGTCACATTGGGAAGCACCAAGTCGTGGCCAGCCCCCTTCTGCTACATCCTCCTTACATACATATTTATACAACTTGTCTGAATTGAGTAAAGCAGCTCCTAAGCTTATGTTTCACTTTAATTACACATGTAAACACGCTCCTAAATGGAAAATCCATTCGTAACACTCCAACCCAACTGCTGGTCAAAAATTATAGCACAGAAGCAGCCAGTGTTTGTTTCTCCAGCCCCATGAAACTCCACAGATGCCACCTGGAAAGACAAGCCCCAGTGGGCCTTTAGGAGAAAGCTCATGAAAGTGGTAGAATGAAGCTCAGAGCTGTTCCATCAGGTTCTCTTGGACCATAGTAGTAAGCCCAGTTCTCCATACCTCAGTCATGTGGCAGGGGTCCTGGGTATCTGCTGTCACCCCTGTGGCCACCCTCCTCCCTTCCCCGAGGAGGGCAGCAGAACCTGGACAGATGGAAAGGCTGTCCAGAGAGGAGGAAAAAAGAAAAAGCAATAATCAAAAGACATATAAGATACCTTGCACGACTCCAGTTTGTCATGTGCAAGGAGGATTAAGACAATCTGGAAGAGGTGGAGAAGACAAATCGAAGAAATGGACAGTCTAATTACAAGACTACAGATGAAAAGAGCTTGGCTTGTTGAGCCTAGAAAAATGAAGGTTGGATGGGGATGGGAGTACTGTCTATAAATACATCCAGAGGGAGACACCAGGGACGGAGAAGAGCTATTTATGTACAGGGTATGAATACATTTTAGGTGCCAATTAGAAGAAAGTTTTAAATGTTGGAGAAATGAGGCTCTGGAACAGTCTTCTCGAAAAAAACACATGCAACAGCCAAGTCAACTCACTTAAAACAAGCCTCGCGTAAGGTTTAGGAGTGCGACAGCAGGACACTGCTCTCCACGCTCCTTCCAGTCCCACAGCCTGTGTTCCCATGTTACATATGTGCAGAAGTTACGTTCACAGGCTACTCTGAGGGCAGTCTGTAGAAAGAGTGACTATCTTTTATTAAATAAGCTGATTGGTCTAAGAAAAAAAACCCCAAACAACAGACACATCTAAGGGAAGAAGCCTTTCAAGAGATTTGAGGGGGTAAACACCCCACGCAGCAAAACCCAAGCTTAGTACATGTTAGACACTTCTTTAACTGTGCCTGCTAGCCTAGTAAAATACCTTACTCTTTGCTATCCTCACTTCTCAACGATCACCAAGACAACAACAACTCTAGATTAAAGTGTTGTATGCAGAGGAAAAGAAAACGCAGTCAAGATACTGGGTATGGTTGGCATCCAGAGTTGAATGGGCAATTTGGCAGTGGCAGAGCCAAGGGAAGGGCAGAGCTGCGAAGAGCATCAGAGGAAAGGTATGAATATGATAGTCTGGAAAAGGGAAAAGAAACCTAAAGACTGGAGAAAGCGAGGCTCCACTCCAGCTTCTACGGAACTCAATGGGAGCACTTCCACCAGCTTCCACGTGAGCGGGAGTGGATCCTCCGAGATGCTGGTTTCTGGGACAGAATATCTCAGAGGGAAGATGACCTTACCAGCTGCGTCTGGAGCAGAAGAGAGAGCCTGATGAAAAGACCTCTCTCTGCTGCTGGCCCAGGAGGTGCTGGTCCTGAATCAGGCTGCACAGCAACGTGCTGCCAAAGCTCTAATGGGGGCTACCAGAAAAAACTAAAAGCTTCCCTCGCTTGTGACAAAACCTACAAGGGGTATTTGCAGAGAGGGGGAAAACGAGGGAGATATTTCCCTTTTGTCTTCCTGATGGGTGGGAACATCAGCATTTAAAGGAGGGAGCACAAGGACTCCTCCTGGGAGGATGCTGTGTTCAAATGAAGGTACGTGCTGTGAACCCGCTGCAGCCCACAGCATTTTTAGATGGCTGCTCCAAGGTAGAGACAGAAAATCAGGCAAGGCACATTTCACCCCCTTCCCAGCAGCCTATGATGAACTCTGATCCATTGCATCTGACAACCTGGTCCAATCCATGCAAATGACTTGGATTTGATAGCTTCTATTCCCACCCTGCCGCGGCATGAAAGGTCCAAGGTGCAAAACATCAGAGAATTGTGACCATCATTGCAAGCCCACCAAAGGAGTTAGACTTTTGTTTGTTTGTTTTTCAAGCTACATACGAGCTCTGAAAATGGATCCTGTCCATTACTGTTGGGGAAAAAAAAAAAAAGTTCCTGTTCGATGCAAAAATAAAAGCATTTTCAAAGGCTCTTTGATGTGCAAGACAGAAAGACATGCAGGCAGATTCTGGAGGAGGTCTTGTCTTCAGCAATTACCAGCAGTCTTTTTGAATCTTACTCCCCAGACAGAATTTTTATGTGAAGTAGATAATCACACTGCAGAGTGGATCAGCTCTAAACCTTGTGGCTTTTCAATTAAGCAGCAATAACCTCCAGTCAAAATACTCCTTAACTGAGATGGGAATAAAACAAACAACCTCAAAATCAACCAACTGCAAGTGAAGCAATTCTGAAGACATACATGCTTTAAAAAGATTTCATTTTGAGCTCTTCTCGGGCAGCCATGCCAGTTTTCCAAGCAATATTCTGATCATTAAAACAAGCAGTGATGTAATTTCCACAGCGACCACAAACATACCAAGAATATTTGAGCTAAATTTATCCAGACTTCTTGTTTGAATCACTGCTTTGGTTCGTTATTTTTCCACGATTTTCAACTATGCACTGAAAAGGAGCTGTGGACAGCCTGGGACTGAGCTTTCCCCAGCAGTATCCAAAATGCCAACCTTTGTGCTTCAGAGCCATATATTGACTATTTGAAATGAAATTAAGCTGCTCCTCAAGCTCCCAACCCCAGGTCCCTACTCCTTTCACCCTTTGTCTTCCTCCCGCCCTTCCTATAGCAGACTGACCCTTTCCCTCACCCCTGGGTGACACAATACGGGGTTTGTCTTTGTCACTGAGCAGTTCCTGAAGCTCACCACAGATCTGCCACCCTCCCCAACCAGAGAGAGCAAGCCAAAAAAAGAGAGGACCTGCCCCAGATTTCCCACTGCTCTGTGCAGCTCCACAGCAGACTCCAATTCCTGCCTGCCTGATAGAACACCACATCCCACCACCACAAGAACCCGTGCCAGGAGAGCTCAGGCTGGGGAAGGTCTAGGCACCTTCACTGGCAGGTACCCATGTTCCTGCAAAAAAAGACATCATCTACAAGGACAACACTGGGTTTGACCCTCTCTTCCAACATGCACAGGGTGGCTAATTCTCCCTTCTGGGAGGCACTGAATATTGGCAAAAATGCAGCGTAACTCCAGAGATATTACTAAATCAACTTAGCTATTGTTCAGTAGGAATCTTTCTCAACTGTCCTATTTTCACATGGTCTCAATATGTCCTTGCTGCCTCCATTGCAGATTCATGCCCTGACTCACCAAGTTTGCCTGCGTGGAGCTGGGCACGTTTTAAAGGTGGTTTGTCATTTCTGAGAGCACATCAGAACCAGTTTCTATTTTTTATTTTTATTCTTTTTATAAACAAAAACTGTCCACCCCCAGAGCTCCTCCGACTGCGGGAGGGCTTTGTAAATGTGGAAGGCCTTCCTTAATACTTAAAGACTTCTTTTATGAGTCCTCCTTTTAAGTAAGAGCAAGGCACAAATTCAAAGCATGGACACACTTGTGTTGTGAAGCTATCAGCGGCTTACATAAAAGGGCTGCTGCTGTGGTGATACATAATCATGCAAATAAGCAATTACTGACCCACTAATGAGCGCACAGACTTAGCTTAAGGAAAGGAATTAAAATATCAGCCTAACTTGATGTAAAACAGAACTTATCAAGAGACAGACTTCACCTATGGTGCAGACTGGGAGCTGAATGGTATAAAAATCCACACACACACCACCACCCCCACCCCCCCCCTTCATCTGAAACGGAAACAGTTCTTCCCTGTTAGTTGCCTTCTGCCAAAGCAGGGCCCTGCCAGCCCCTTTATCGATCAGGGAAATGGAAAACAAACATACCCCAGACTTAATGCTGTAAAGATCCCTGAAGATCTGATCCCAAGCCTGTTATGTCAGTGCAAAGACTTTAATGGGTTTTGGATAAGGGCCCCACAGGCTTTGGAGAGGATAAAAGAACATCAATTCATAGCACTTTTCTTTAATGCAAGTATCAAATCGCCTACAACATCACTGACAAAACAATAAATCAATTACAGGCCTGGTAAAGACTGAGTTGGAGTGAACACTATCAATTATTTTTTTCCCCACTGAAATGTAGGACAACGGTTCTATCACCACAGTGTCACCCCTACCCAGAGCTACCCTATAGCTACCCATTAGTAACGTTGTTAAGGAGGTCCTGCGTACGGGTTCTAAGGGCAAAGCATTTCTTTTACTATCTTATTATCTTATCTTTGGTTTATTGCTTTTTTTTCTAGGCTTCTTGATAGAGCTGTCATAATGAAATACACCACAAACAGGTTTTAGCTGAAAGGTGGAAAAATAAAGCTGTATAGCAGCAGATAACGACAGATCCAGCTCAGACAAAGATCAAGGTTTTACTACTGTCTGTAAACCAAACTGGATCTTGGGTTGGACTCTGCTCAGTTAGCTTCCCGAGGTCTGCACCGCACCACTGTCACTCCCAGCAGCTCTGCTCTCCTTGCTAAAGCCCTCAAGTTCAAAAGCAGGCTGGCTTTGATGGTATTTATTGGAAGAAGCTGGCCCTGCTCCTGCTAAGACCTAAGTGCTGCTTTCATCTCCCTGACTCCAGAGGGTTGCAGCACCCAGAAGACAAACTCCCACTTTCCACAGGCACAAGAAGATGACGTTTTCAAAAGCAAATGGTTCTTCCAGATGCCTCTGTTTCAAAAGACAAGGGCCACCTTCAAAGGGTATGTCTGAAGAACAGTGCTTTGTATCCAGACTCCAAAACCAAACAAATAAAAATTAGTTCAGAGTCTCTTAAATTAGGCACCTAATTGTAACAGAAGAGCCGTTTGCAGGCTCAGTTTGGTGAGATGGTGGAAGATGTGGCCCCAGTGCAGCCAGGCTTTGCCACAGGCGTTTGCTGCTGCAGCCCAGCCTTCCGCATTAGCTTCTGGCCCCATGTGAGATTGCACCACTTCATACACAAGCGTGTATTTAAATATGTTTAAAAATACAAGCCTATTACTGCTTGAGTGTACTTCCTGCCTAGCCTTTCCTACTTCTCCTTCTGCAGGGCATGGTGCAATGAGACTAACTCACATAAGATACCTGGTTTATTTTTTGCCTTTTTGTTTTCTGGGTTTTTTTGTAATTTTTTTTTTTTCCCTTGTAAGAATACTTTCAATTTGCTGTTTGGCCTCAAATTCACTCGCAGCTTAACAAGCAGGATGAAAACCAGGAAACCTTCAAGGCTCATTTAGTCTGATTATAGAGAACTTCAAGCAACCAACACCACACTGTGCAGGTCTCGTAGTGCTCTGCGTGCTCAGATCACCTCCCAGATGCTCTCCTTGTCCTCACCACCACGCTGTCGCAGCAGACTCGGGGTAATGTTACTATAGGGTAACGTGTGGATGGAAAAAGCAGGACAGAGGATGCGAGTACTTTTTCCCTATTATACAGCACAATGTGCCACAGAGAGAGCTAAGTCAACGTGCCCCAAGACCTGGCTTCTGGCTCTAGCCCCGTGCGTGCGGCTAATGTAAAGATTTTAAGATTTATGTGGTGATTTCACAAGGAGTAAAAAGCTATCAGTGGTGCTACCAACACTGATTTTCCCTTCCTCTTCTGTTCTGTGGGAAAGATCTACAAAGAAAGATATCCACACTACCAAATGCATGTTCCTGCCCTTCACGTTTAAGGTAACAAAAACCAACAGTGCAGAACGATGACAAAACAGCAAAGACCTCACCTGGAAGCCATATACATGCACACCCACAAGCGGGTGAACTCTGCCAGTTCTTACTGCTATAAAGAAGTCAGGTTCTTCCCTAGATTTTCATTTTTTAAGTGGATTTCACCCTGCCAGACCAACAGCCTGGAAGGCTCAGTTACCCAGCGGGTACAAACCGGAGAGCAAGGGCAGAGTCTGTGAAAGTTTCCATCCCTCCATCCATGGTCCTGTCACCTCCTCAAAGTGCCACCCTATGACGAAGGCCTGGGCCACATTTACAAACATCCTGCCCTCATGCAAACAGGGGAGTGATGCTGGATGCACAGAGTGATGCCCCAGGAGAAGAAACTATTTTGTTGGCTAACTTCAAGCTGTCACCATTCAACCCATGGTGAAACTTTCCATGTAAAACTGTGCTAGCTCCTGAGAAGTCCCTCTTCCTAAAATGACTCTTTAACTCTTCCAGTTAAGCTGTTCTTACTTGCACTGGAGACTTTTTGACGATTCAGGAAGCGGTGGTGCAGGCAGCAGCTTTCCCTCTGCGTCAGTATTGAGCTGAGCCATGGCTCAGACAGGGTTGCTGAGGTCACTACACTGTGGGTGGCTTCTTTCAGATGGAATAGAAAGCCCTGTGAGCTGCAGGGTGACCACAGCACTTCTGAAGCGCTGCTGTAAGAGGCTCTGGTCCACTCTACCAACACAGGTTCTTATATCGTAGTTACTTGTTTGCTCCCTCCCTTTAATACTTAGGTCTCTTTCCCAGGCATATTGCACATGTCTATTTGTGCTTCCCTTCCTCGGGAGTTGAAAATCACCAGCTTACAACAGATTTGCCTCAAAAGAAGTTGTCAAGGTTCATTTTGTTAATATCTCTAAAGCTACCATAAAATTTCAAACAACCATCATTGGCATCGCTGTCCTAATTATGTAATATTACATACAAGATAACACCCCTTTTCAATGCTTGTATCTAGATTTAGCAGGAGAGAAGAGACACCCTCTGGTGCATTTGTAAGATAATCCAATTCCACCTCCGAGATGTACACAAGTGGCACAGGGATGCTCTGCGACTTGGAATAAAATTCTCAGTAAGCGAGCGATAAGCTCTTCTACAAAAGCACCCTTCCATTTCCAGAGGCAATGACTGCTTTCCTACGTCTTTGCGGAACTGTCTCCTAGAAACTTATGTAAGAATGAAATCCTAGCTGTAAAATTTCATGCAATTTAAAGAAACCAACCAGCCAGTTCTATTCTAGGCATTTATACAGTGATATCTTTGAGCTTCCATTGTATTTCCTACGAGAACCATATTATGTCACCTCCATTATATTATGCAGAGCTCTTTAAACAAGACAAAAATAAAACCCAACACAACAAAATCCATGCTTCATGAGAGACTGCAGCCGCCCCCGTAACTCTGCTCACTTTCTTCCTCTTAATTAGGGCAAGATCAACATATCTAGGAGAGGGAAGCAGGGTTGGAGGAGGCAAGGGAGATGCTGACTGCCCCCGAAACGGAGCTTTATTCTGCACTCCGGTGACAAATCCTCTCTGTGGACCAGCAAGTGCCCACCGGCATCATCAAGTCAAGCCCACACCATCCTCGGAGGATAGACTGGATCCAGTTCTAAAAGACAGCTCGCCTGCTCTCAGGGTACGCGGGCATCCTGCTGGGATACAGGCAGGATCCCTGCCGCAGCCAAGAGGAACAGCAGAGGAGATGTGAGCACTAAGGTGAGTATCATATGTTACATTTGCTAACTAGAGTCAATGGTGCTCTGAACCTATTCTCCACGTGAAGACCTGGCCAAACGTACAGCTGTCAGGAAAAAAAAAAAAAAAAAAAAAAAGCCCTAAAAATCTTGAGCTTTTAAACGATCGCAGCATCGGGTGCACACGGTACCCCCTGGAAGGTGCCTCCAGCCCTGTGCCAGCTGGAACGCAGCGCTGATCCGACTGACCTGTCACGGAGCCACAAGCACCACCGTGCTGTTTGTTAAACCCCTCACATCCACACGCCTGTCCTTCCTGCCCCCCAAAAGCCACCAACTCCAACCTTTGCAAGCACTAAGGTCCTTGGCATGAGAGAAACGATCTGTGATCTCGCTCCACGTCCCCAGTGGTTCCCACCGAATAGGGGCAGGAGGCTGCATCTTGATTGTTAATAAAGGCGCGTAAACAAACGGTTCAAATGTGGAGGCTGGATGAGTCACTGCGTTCCTGCCTTCAAAATGTGTAATAGGATCCAAATGCAGAACAAGGACCAGCTAACTTAGGGAGTGGACCAGTTAGCTAATGACAATTATTCTTGGCAGGATGCAAACAATCCTGAAATGAAAATGAGTTTAAACATATACAGTATGCTTATAAAGAGCAAATCCACCTGGGCAGTCCAGCTTTCCTAAGATCCCTTTGACAGTTTTCCAACACTGTTTATCTAATAAAACAAGCCAGACATGTAAATATAGAAGAGCTATACCAGTAAGATTCATATGCCTCCAGTTAACCAGTTTAACTGAATATATTTACATAACAGAAACATGTAATAAAGTTCTCAGAAGAAAAACTTGAACTCAAAATGTAGAAAATATACCTTCTTCCCTGTCCATTATTCACACACAAACTAATCTGCTTATTTACTGTATCTTTAAACAGAGAGAAAAACTTGTTCAAAACACTATTTCAGAACAAAAACTTCGCAATTCTTAACGCTTGAGAATCATTAGCACAGATTAAAATTCTTCTCATGGTTTATAGCTTAGTATTCAAGTGAAGATAATTTCTTCCAGAGAGAAACTCAGAAGACAGAATGTAAGAATTTTAAGAACATTCAATAACCAAATGCTCCCGATTAGTATCGAAAGATACAACGCTCATCAACAAAAGCAAAAAGCAACAGAAAAATCAAGATCACAGAATAAGCAGAATACATACGGAGAAAGCAGAGTTCCCAGAGCTCCCTGTGACGCTGGTGAGAAATGTCTTCAAACAAGATAAGGTGGCCTCTGAATAAACTATCAGGTTTTGCTTCATAGTTGCTGATAAAATCCAAAATAAGACTGCAAAAACATGAGCTTCTACCGAAGCCTGCTTACTCACTACAAAGCGTCAAACACACCTTCATCCCACACTTAGAACGCAGATGCTGCCTCCTAATGAACTGCTTGTTGCAAGGGGGGAAACACCGTTATACAATAAGCAGAAGGCTGTTTCTTGGTGCAGAAACATAACTGGGTTTTGACTCAGAGAAATGCAGCAGTGCTCAGGAGCTGAGGGTTTCGGTGATAAAAAACATCCCAAAATAATTTGCCTGTTCAGAAAAATAACAGCAAGCAACCTGAAGCCTATGTCCCTTCAGAAAGAGAAATTTCCACCTATAGATTTATCACATTACATAAATGCAGAGCTTCTAATCTAGCCCAACAATAAATCACTGCAAGGCACCGATTCCAAGCTGACAGTAAAACTGGAGCAGGTTAATATCTGTTCAGCCTGAGAAACGATGCTCTGATCTTAGCAGCTTTCGTACCCTGAATACACGCTGCTTCGGTGGCCGGGAACATGTTTGCATTCACACGCTGAAAAAGCACAGATCTTGTAAAACATATTTAGGAACTGGTGAGATGTGATACATATACTGACTAATTCCGTAGGCCTTTAGAGGAAAGGGGTCTTCGGAGGAATGCTATTCTTACCACCTGAGTAGTTCAACATCATTCTCCTTAGAAGTAAAATACCTTGTTTGACACTAGATTTTCAAAGATTAGAGCTCAGATCACTCAATGGTCTTTCATATATCTAAATTCCATCAAAACTCATCTGGCTCCTTTGTTCTTCTAAAACCTCCCGCTCCCAATCTGAAGAGGAAAGAAAAGAAATCCTCCTATTTACCATTTTGTGGATCCATGTTGCTCTCTCTGCAAACAGCGGATTCCTCAGTTCCCACACACCAGTACATTCTGGGTCGCAGTTGTGAAGATCCAACAGACAAACTTTCTGCAGCACTTAAAATGGAATAGTGTTGTCAAAGCTGAACGATCTCCATCAAGCAAGGGCCGGAGCAGAGCGACTGTTAGTAAGCACCATCCCGAAGAAACATCATTTACCCTGTTTCAGAATAAAGAGCAAAACAAATTAATCATTAGAAATTGCAAGATGCTTATTCCTCCGCACTCTAACGCAGCTGTCTCAATATTACTTTGCAGAAATTCATCTACCAACCTAAAAATACAGTTATTTTCATCATAGCTTTGTTAAGAGCGGAACGTGAATGAACAGAGGGGACTAACAATGTCTCCACTATAGAAAGATAATGTTCCCAATTTTTCTCTGCCAAAGCCACTCAGTCTTTGGGCAGAGGGTGTGGGGGGTGGGCAGGGGTCACAGCTGCAGTTTCAGATTCTCCACAAGCTGGTGTAAAGGCAGAGCATTGAAACCACACAGTGCAGCTGGAAAAGTCCTAAATGCAACCTCAAAACCTTTCCCATCCACAAAGACAACTGTGGCTCTTGTAAGACTTCACTGTGAGAAACTCAAAAATACTGATGTGGTTACTGAGACAATCCTCTGTAGAAAAGAAAAGAGGGCTAAGAGAAATGCACCAGCTCCATTCCCCTTTGCCCAGTCCTTTTAGGGAACTCTGCTACCCTAAAAGCATCAGGTGTCTTCAAACATCTTCAGGGAGGCAAACCAGGCCCTTAGTAGCTCTTAAAGGCTGGCTTCTTCTACCTGTCTTGTGTAACAGCCAGTGGAAAACTGCACAGCTCACTCTCCCAGGGCATTTCTAGCTCCTTACCTCTTCAAAATTGCACCCCTCTAATTTCTGCTCTTTTTTTATACATCTTCCACAGAGGTTGAAACTACGGGACAATTTGCAGCAGGTGCCCAACTGGCATCAGCGTGCCTTCATTTTCTGCTTTCAGTTTTAGTCAGTGAGCGCCTCTCAGATCCAACATGATGCCCCTTACCTTTGACTCTCATTAGTTTTTCTCACATCTGGTGTGTGATGCTGGAGTTTTGATGGGAGGTTCTAATCTGAGAAGCGTAACCCAGCTCTGGCTTCAGCCAGCAAGACCCAAGGACATCCTGAACTCTCCCCGAGCAGAGTTGGCTTCCTGAGCTGGGATCAAAGACCAAGGGGAATATAAAAACACGCTGATCCATCACCACTCCCCAGGAAGCTTTCTGCTCCTCCCTCATCACACAGGGCATTAACTGCCAGCCGACAATGTTAAAAATCACTACATCCCTTGTTTCTAGGCAAATATTTGAATTTTAGGTACACTTACAGCAAAACTCGGCTTCTGATGACACCTACGTGGTGGTGCCTGGGAGCAGGAACCAAAACTCACACCCCAAGCATGGCACACGCCCCTGAAAAGTGTTGGGTGATGTGGTTTGGTTCTTTGGTGGTTTCCAGAGGTGGGAAAAATAACTCAAGGGCCATATAGCAAATAATAATACGGATCAAGACCTGGGCTGGGCAAAAGGCAAAGCACTTCCAGCCCCACACCATGCTTTTGCAGCAGGACGGCTCCACCTCCAGATGGATGCAGAGCACCCATCCCATCCCTCCCTACACACTACAGCCTGCGGCAGCAGCTTGGCTCCCAGGTCAGGCCCTGGCAGCTCCTGCAGCCCAATCCAGCAGCAGTTGGGCACATGTAGGAGGCTGAATTTGGCATAGGAGGCTGTGGGCTACTGCAGGAGGCTGAGATGGAGGTGATCCTAAGCCCAGATCTGGTGAACTAGGCCATGCTGGCGGAGTACTGGATTCTACCCTGGAACATGCCAAGCTCCCTCCAGAGTCAGCTCGGCTCCCCTCGGCCATGCTGGCAGGCACGGCTGCCGCGCTGGGACCCCACACCTCTGCCATGCCACGGGTGGGATGCCCCAGACAGAGGTGCTGGGGAGGCTCTTGTGTTTCTCCAAAGCCATCCAGGTTGTCAACCCTGAAAACCGAGGGAGTATGATGCTTCCAGCAGCTGCCTCCCCTGCAGCTATGGTAAGAATAAATACTTCCCCATGCAAAGACCAGCAGAGTAGCTCTTTTTAGCAGATGCTGGTTTCTGAAGCATTTCCTTGCTGTACGACAGGGGCACGCCATGGGCACTCAAAGCAACTGTACCAGAAACACTGAATAAGGGTCAGAATCGACCACAGAAGCTGGAAAATCATCCCACTCCTGATTTTTAACATTCTACTCTGTTTACTCCCCAGGCTGAAACTCTCCTCATATACAGTGTCAGGAAAAAAACCCAACTTTGTGTGGCTTTTTGACACTCAGTTCCCTTTAACTGCAGGTAGGACGCTAAATGCTGTTGCCATTTGTATTATTGCCACACAGCGCCCATGTAAGGAGTATTTCCCTGCTTCAGGATGTTTGTGTAAATAAGTAAATCAAAAAAACCACCCTACAGTGTTTTTACCTTTCCACTCAGCTGTAAGATGTGAAAAAAAAAGTCTTTTAATTCCATTTAGGGAGTGGGATCTTACAGGCTCTGCAGAATCTCATTCAAAGGTGGAGAACCGTGCAGAATACACCTGAATTCTGACTTACATCCTATTTCACACATTCCCAGTTTCTCTCCCACTACTGCCAGATACCAGCCAGCTTCCCAATACATCTGACGGTGCCTGCACCATCCCGAGAACCTCCTCTCCACTTTGACAGCCTCTCGCTCTGTTGCATGACTAAATGCAGCAAAGCACCCAGAAACATCACGGTTTACCCGAGATCGCTTCCCAGTTCACCAGAAATCTGCCCAAACTTCAGCTCTTTGCTCAAACCACCTGCTGTTTGCTAAGCCCGTCTGGGGCTGGGCGCTGCGATGGGTCTCACCACGGGTCTAGAGAGGCCCACGACAACCACGGGATGGAACCGGGCAAGGCTGGGCAAAGCCGGACCTGGAACCCAAGCGGCTTGGGGACAGCCCGGCCCGGCCCGGCGGGACGAGCGTCCCTCGTCCTTGGGCGAGCTCTTCGCCGCCAAGCCAGCCCCTTTCTCCCCACCCCGCAGCCGCCGGCTGAGGAGCCATC
>JAAGNO010014607.1:0-47438 GCA_033439905.1 Ceryle rudis
AAGTAATTAATTAAAATGCAAGTAATAAAAACCCTCAATTTTTTGTACTTTTTGTTGTTGTTACAATCAACATCTGCAGCAGAAAATATCAAAATGGTAGCAGAAAACAAACAAAAGATTACTACTACTTATTCATGTTGTTGAATGATGCCATTCGGTCACTTCATAAATAAAGGAGGAAAGACACAAAGAATTCACACCCTGACAGTTCTTCAGATTATGCAATTCTAGTGTTATTATTCATATATTCTCCTCTGAAAGCACACAGAGAAGCCAAAGCATCTCTGACATTCATCTAACAGGTGGTGTCCCTCTACATTTTCCCCATCCCATTTTCACAGTGGCTAGGACAGCTATGGAACTTTTCAGTGAGGCAAGCAATAAAGTTTCACAGGAAAAAGAAGTGGCTAATGTCAAATACAATAGACTTGTATGCTTCATGGAGATAAAGATCTTTGTGCATCTTTTAGGAGAGTCACTTTTGGCATTCCTTGAATGAGCAGTGCCCCACTTCTCACCTATCTCCTGCTTCTGCTGCCTATATAGGTTGGCTCAGGGTTAAAGTAGATAGAGTGGGAACATATTTTGTTTTGCAGGCTTTCTTCTCCATGTTAAGGATCTGTCTAACCATAGTGTGTTCTACTAACGAAAGTAGAAGAGAGGAGAGAGATCAGTCTTATCAGCCTTGTCTGCCACAGGCTGCTATTCCTTGAAGAAAATCTGTTTCCTTGAGTGTTTCAGGATTTATCCCCAAAAGTAAAACACAACTTCTGGAATTTCTTCCATCTGGAATTGCTTCCACTGCACAAAATAAAGAATTTTGTCAGTAATGCAAAGATAGTGAAAGAGCTCTTATAGGTCTTCTGCTCTGCAAATGCATGTCAGAGAAAGAAATGAGAAGCAATTATTCAGTGTGTTTCACAGCAAGAGCTCAGATCTTATCACATCTTTTCAAGGCTGTAGCTTGTTGATGAAGCATGGTCCCTTTTAGAAGAATGCAAGTCTGTTGGACAGTCCTAGCTATTAGTGGGAGAGTAGCACACTATGCTAAATTAAAAATTCTTTTGGCATAATTTCTATACAATTAACATACATTTCTATCAGTTCTTGTTTGTTTGAGCTTTATTGAGTAATAATGAATTGCTGCATTATACATCTGCCTTGAAAGTATTCTAATCAGAAATCCACTGGAGCACAACCTGTAGGAACTTTGGTCCAGAAGTTAAAATCGTATATTTAAAAAAGTGAGGTTACTATTTAGATAAGTTTATGCACACTTAAATTGGTGAAGGAAACACTTATCCAAGGCATGTTCTTTTCACAGATAATTTCACATGACTCAGTTTTTTAAACACATAATACAAAATATAAGTTCCTCGAGAAAGAACATCTATATAGGAAAACTAACTTGCAGATCACCTTTGAATGATCCTGTTTCTTTAATCCCTTTGTTTTAAATAACTGAAATCAGCAGTTTTTCTAGCCTATGAAACTAACAAATACCTGGATTAGGTATGGATTTTTCTTCTGACAAAAGAAATGCACATATGTATGGAAAATAAGTAATGAGAAATTGTATGCAAAAAGACAATTAATAAAATATTTATATAAACATGCTGTTAAGCTTGGTAGTGCATTCTCAATCACCTCTACAAAATCTTTCATTCAGCATTATAAACCCACTTATGTTCAATATTGGTAAATGAGATACTTTGTAAAGCTACAGCTGAAAAAATGTTTCAAAGCCATACTTGGCAAAAGTAAAAAATGCATTCGGATAAAATTTCAGTTCTATTTTTAGGGACATTATTTCTAAAATGGTGGTACTCTCTCCACCTTATAAAAAAATTAAATGTGCTTTGGCAGCATCTTCATCTGAGTAGCAGCTTAAAGGGTGTTTGAAATACTGCTGCTATGTCTGAAAGACTCTGTATCAGGACCTTGTTTGTCAGACTGCATGTTTGTCAACATTGATATATCAAAGAGGTCAGGTCAATAACGCTTCAGTATAAAGTGAGCAGGACAGGGTCAAATAGAAGCCCTGAGCACTGTGCTAAGATCAGATGTGAGAAATGTGAAGTATATTTAAAAAGAAGCCAATTCTTTTTCTCTCTTTGCTGAATGCAGGTATGTTTGTTGACCTGGATAATGCTTTTTTAGGTTAAGAAAAGAAAGTAACTTAGAGCAGTATTAAAATAGTAAAACATCAGGAGCAGAAACAGAGCATTTCACAATTTGAAAATTGTCTTCAGGTTTTAAAACCTTGTAAGAGGACATGGAAGTGGAATGAGGTTGGAAAGAGTGGGAGAAGAGGCCAAAATCACACTTCCCTCTGGCACAACATATTTCCAGTCTGGACAATGCTCCCGAGCACACTTATGAACAAGTCTAGATGTCATATCCATTCCTTGTCCAGTCATAAGCAATGCTGACTTTCTTTGCTCCTCTTGTCTCATGTATCTTTTCAAAATCTGTCCTCATTTTAGGCTGTGATTACACACATAAGTCAAAGATGGTGCCTTTGATCAGTTATTGTCTGCTTTTACAGATGGAGGCAATGTGATTTGCCCAAGGCTGCAGAGTAAATCAGAAGCAGAATCAGAAACAAAATCTGGATCTAGAATTAAAGTAGATCTGTTACCAGCAGACCAGTGGAGCAATAGACTTTGCATATTTATGCCACTTTAGCCAAATATTGCAAACAGTATTTGATTTTCCAGCCTGAGAAATGTAATTACAACAATATGTTATTGATTTGCATGGTGCATTCTGATGTTGATACTAAACGCTTTACTGGAGAATGGATAATATGACTGGGTAGATGGACAGCTGCCATAAACCAAAAAGATGCGATGACATTTCTGTAAGGAAAATATCCCAGTTGATCAGAGCTCAAGTTCAGCAGTTTAAGGAGAAAGTCAAATGTTAGGACACTGAACTCAAAAGGCCCCACTTAGTACAGTGTCCCTCTGCCATATGTCAGAGCAAGCTGGGCTCAAACCAAACCAAAACAAACATTCAAAGCTAATCTCTATTGAAGGTTTTATAAATTATTCCAAGCAGTTATTCAGCTCTAGTCCAAGGACAGATCTTCACTACCACCAAATTAAGAGACATTTTACAAAGTGAGATCAAGACATTTTTCATTGGCTCAGCTGAAAAAGTCATCCTCAGAGCACTATTATCTATGCTGGTTTTCTGAGTGAAAAACAAAGTGAATGAAAGCCAGAGAAAGAATTTCTTTTCAAAACATGTGTACATGTGCTAAGGGCTGACACACTTTTATCATCATTAAGAGAAATGTCCTTAGATCAGCATTGCTTAGTCAGGAAAAGAAATATCTGAGAATGTATGGCATGCATCTGTTTATATTTAGTATCCCTTAGCAGAAAGTTGACAAGGTCTACCCAGGAGGTTTACAACCTTGTACTTACCACCACCCCCTCTTTTTTTCCTTTTCTTTTTCTACATAAGGAACATTCATTCTCTTTTGAGATATAAAATGGCAGCCTTGGGGTTTGTGGGTTTTTTTTCCTTCCCCTTTTTTTTCTGTTAAGGGCAACATTGCTTCAGAGCCCACCTATCAATTCCAATCCAGTTGTTTCCAGTATTCATTATATCACTTCCTAGCACAAAAAAATATCACCTTCCTTGACTCTATCTGTGAGTCCTACTGCTCATCATGAAGAAATTCAGAGCTGTTGAATGATGATAGGTTAGAGTGAATGAAAAAGTGCCTGCAACAACAACAAAATAATAAAAAAGGGGAAAAAAAGAAGTGGAGAAGAAGGTTTCTGAAGAATGTGGGAAAGATAAATAGGACTGATACTTTGTTTCATTGTCAGTAGCACTCTGGGGTTATTTGAAGCACTTATTTATGCACTGTAAGCAGAACAATACTGTAGAAGAAATGATTAAATACCAGCTCTCCGAGCAATAGACATCTCATTGTGGCAGGCCTAGACTCACCACTGGGTGGTTTTGATAAAGGCAATATGAGTTGATAACTGATACAGTTTGCCAGGGAGTCATCTGGGGATGCTGTCAGCTACTATGCTTTAATAAAATCATTAGAATGTAAATGTTTTTATTGCGAAATAAAGAGCCTCCAGCAAAGTTGACACTATCGCTGCTCCCTTCACTGAATGAAAGCACCGATTAGCATTCAAATGATATAATGATAGTCCGGTTATCTTTATTAAAATTTTTCAAATCGAGTCTTCATTTTGCATGATTGAGTTTTAAACAAATGCAATATTCAGTAGGCTGGTGAGCCAGTCTGAACACTCTTGAAATAATTAAAATGTGCCTTTTATTTTTTTAAACATGTGTTTCATAAGCAATGAATTGGATTTGCTATTTTAATATGACAATATCTAGTTAGCTTTGCATAAAATAGGGATGTTATAGCATAATTATTGAAAGGGTACAACTTTTAAACATATGTTTCATAAAGCTGAATTAAATTTTCTGAAATGTGACAATGCCAGTCAGCTACTGAAATAATATCAAAGGATGACTTGATTGTTTAGGTTAATTTCATGGACAATTTTACTGTATCATAATTGATGGTAAATGGTATGCTTTGTGGCATTTATTTTCAAAGGAAACACAAACTCATTTCCCATAATGTTCATCAATTTGGGGTTCAGACTTTTCAACTGCAAGAAAATGAAGCAGATTCTAAGCAGTTCAGACCCTGAATTTCTGAAACATATGATTTAACGTAAACTAGCAGAGGTTTTGAACAATTCAAGAAGAGCTTGAGGAAGACTGAAGGATGAATTAACTTATCTAAGTCCATTAGATTGTACTCTACATAGGATCAGTCAATCATTAATAAATACCTAGAAATCCCATAGGACCTGATCTTCTTTTCAATGCTTTTTTCAGTCTTGTCGATTTAGGCTAACCTTTCTCCTGGATTAACCAACCCTAAAAGACATACTGTACGACAGATACCAATAAATACAGAGTATTGTAAGCAAGTATGCTTTGGCTGGTTTGTGGTTATAAAGAATCAAGAGAATCAATGATGACATAAATGTTCCTTAAAAAATGTGTTCCTGAAATAGCTGTAGTATTGATTCCAGCCTGAGACAGCTTCAGAGCTGAACCGTAAAAAACAATTAAAAAAAAAAACCTGAATAGCTGACATACCATTGTATCCATTATTTGAGGAAGAAATGAATAGTGTAGGTGCATTCTTAGTTCTTAAATAGCCTTTTATTACGATGACTTTCTGATGATATTCTGGACATTTTAGAAGATCCTAAGACTTCGGACATTTCACTATCTACATTTCACTGAAGAAATGCCAGGGAGTATAATCAAAAGGAGGAATATAAATACCCCTCTGGTAACAAAGCCAACATGTGAGAAAGCAGGAATATTGAAAAAATATCCATTTAGCTCTTGTGCATTAGGAAGTACTGGCACACAAAGCTGCATTTGTGTTATTAGGGGGAAAAAAAAGAAAAAGTAAAGAATAAGGGGTTGGTTTGTTTGTTTGAGTTTTGGTTGATAGATGACTAGGGAGTGTTTTGGTACCTGCTGCTGAGAAAAACACATTCCTTTTTCTACCCAGAAGATGTGGCTACCATCTAAAGGACATAGGAAGCTGTTCAGGGCAGAGCTTTCCTTCCCCTGCGTGTCAGATTTCATAACAGTCTGTAAAGGAACCTGTGGCATCATCCTAAGAGATGATGTACTGCTTTGTCCCTGGGGATTAATCCCTGTCAGAGGAAGAGAGCATCTCTCCTCTCTATTGCCAGTGCAGCCAGTCTGGTCCAAATGAGGGATACTGCAACAGTCTTTGGAACTAGGCCTCACCAAATGTCTCACAGGCATTATAGTATTACTAGATTACTGAGCTGGAAGAGGAAAAGTTTTCCCTTTTATAGTAACCTGCATTCCCACTCTTTTTTTCACAACTTGTAAAAGTGAGAGCAAGACAGTAGCAGATCTATGTAAAAAGCCATTTCAACACAGATGCTGTTGAACAACCACTATCACACACAAAATTTGCTATTCGCAAATTTTCTTGTGGGGTAACATATCTTATATTGGTACTGGTTATATAACGTTCCTTCATTTTTTTTTTTTTTTTTTTCTAAAATAAACTAGAATTCTTTCAGGCAGAAAGCCTAATTTGGTTGTAACATGAAGTTTTGTAAAACAGATTTTGTCCAAGGGAAAAAAAAGTACACAGGTAAAAAACAAAGCATCTTTCCACTTTTTGTTATCAAAACCAGGTATTATATTATCGATTCAGAGAGGAAATGTGCTGAGCAAGTGGCCCTGAATGGAACTGAAGGAAACCCTTGGGACTGTTTATGAGATAGAATTTGAGCTCGCTTAAAGAGCTATAGCACATGCTGTTCTTCTTATTGACAGGGAAGGATTTTGCTCTTTTAGTAAAATCAACACAGTAACACCTGCTTTAGAGTTTTAGGAAAGAATACAATCCATCTGTAAGAGCTAGACAGACACAAGTGAAGTCTGTAGTAAATGAAAAGCAGAAAGGTAAGCATGGATTTGTGTGGAAAAATCAGGTAGAAAATCAAAGGCTTAAGAATACTCACAATATCATCAGCACTCTCACAATATCATCACACTCAGCTCTGTCATGGTTATTTTTGTTTCTTTACTTACAGACTTACACAGAACAGTAGGGTAAAGAAATTACGCAAAGAAAAAGGAAGCCTCCCACCCCCATCATGCAAGTTTGTGTATGTATGTTTGTCCATTCTCCATGGTGTATACATAGAGAAATAAAGTGACAGAAAAAAAAAGACGAAAGGGGAGAAAAGCTGAATATATTGTTACCTGAGTAAGAAAGTCTTTGGGAACTGTGACTTCCAGAAGGCACACTTCTTGGCTTGCTCGTGGGCCTTGCACTTTCAAGTGGATACTGAGGTACTTTCAGAGTATGCTTGTTTGGTTTCAAAGACAAAACTAGCAGAACAATTGCTGCCTTTTGATGGTAGGAGATTTTTTGTAGGCATGCAGGCCTGAGCAGTGGAAAATGAAGCAGATAAAAAATTGTCTACAGAAGAAAAAAACAAGAAAGGAAAAGAATAATAAAAAAAATGGCAGAAACAAAGAAAACTCAGAAGATTTTCAGAAGGAAGAAGAGCAAGATGGAGACTAAAATTACTTTACAGTGTTAAAAGAAGAATATAAAAATATGGGAAAAAGGTAATGCAGATAGTAGATGAATATTAAGACTAAATTAGAGCATTCAAAAGGGATTAGTCCAGTGTTACATTTCATGGTACTGTCATTAGCACTACAACAGAACTTGCACCCTGAATTTTCAAAGTCTTTCTTCAATAGATGGTATAAACCTCATGGAACACAGTACACAAACTGTCTATGTTTTTCAGATGCTAACACATGCTGGACAAAGTTCAACAGCTGCTTTCACAAGTGCATGTTGAAAATGTGACTGAACTGCTGGCATAGCAATTCAAGCGTCTTGAAAACAACTGCAGTATAGTTTTAACTGCCATCTTCTGCCTCTTCCAAATACTCTTTCTGGCTCACAGAAGGTTGTCAGACACACAGAATTCTCTGGACTTTAACTAACAGAATAAAATATCTAATATAAATTACCTTTGACTGGTGAAAGACTATTTACAGCTGCTCAGAGCTGCATCTGGAGAGTTTAGGTAGAGGCTATGCCTGCCAGATGGTGGCCAGACTTAACCAATTAGCAATCTCTCTCATCCTGTGCCTGGGTTTGCAGTGTTACTCCTCACATCACCGTTGCCTGACTCAAGCCAGTATCTCTATGGTCTAAAATAGTAAATACTAAAATAGTAGCAATGTTGTCAGGTGAGCCAACACAGAGCTCTGTAGGCTTGGCTTATTCAGAAGATGCTCTTTGCTATGCTTTTTCTGGCTGTTGAAAATTAACGATGTAGCTCTTGATCAATTCAACTTGTTGACAGTTAAGGCCTAATCCTGGACTGATTCTCAGCAGGGGTATGTTTAAAAGAGTAATGAGGCCTGGCCTGAGTGGACAGAAAAGTTGAAAAGCAAGGAGAATGAGGAAAAAAGCTTAACTTTCTTGAGTTTATGTTTCAAAACAAGTATCAATAGTGAGGTTCATGACATCAGGAAATCAAAGCATATAGAAGTTCAAAAGGGTTATCTCCTGAAATCTCTGATACCTATCAAATGATTAAAAAATTATCATTTAAAGTTCTAGATGTGCTAAAGCATATCATATATATTGACCTGTGCTTAGGCTGCTACTTGTAGTTGGAAAAGCAAATAATAACCCCAGTCTTTTCCAGTGCACAGTTTAGGAAAGGCAGAGATCTACAGACTGAGAAGTGCAGACCTTAGTGGAAATTTTGGAAAACATTTCCTATCCCACTTGAAGGAAGGACTGGTCTCATCTAAGAAATCTAATTAAAATAGTTATATTACTCTGGTTATGCTTCTCCAGGTGATTAAGAAGATAGACTTTTGTATTATAGCATGAAGGTGGAAAGAGGCTGATGTTTGCATTTTGTTAGTTTATTTTGCCTTTCTGACCTGCCCTTGGCACAGAGCATGTACTGGCAGAATATCAGCTTTAAAACACTTCTCTATGCACAGGTCTCTGAGGCCACCCGAACATCACTAAAGCCTGATCTGTATCACGATGCCAGCTCCTCTCAGCGGGGAAGGATGGGTTTATTTTTTAAAATTATATATATAACCTGGCAAAAGGCAAAGTGCAGAGCTTTAGTGCAAGTACTGCAAATCTCATGAGAGATATCCAGCATGCTGTAGAAAGTGAGGTTTCACACAGTTTTGGGCTGCACGAGTAATTAAAAAAGGACTACTGATGAGGATTGAATATATCTGGCCTCTTCTGAAAAGCCTGCCCCATACCAGCCTGTTATTATGCTCTCATGACAACCATATTCCTTCATCCACACCACCTTTACGACTGCGCTGATTACAGTTTTATGGACACAGGGACCATAACTTTGCTTTGACTCTGAAGGACAAATAAATGCAAAATAAATCAATGTGAAATTCAGAGCATGCCAGCAAGTTCCATCACACCAATGTGGAAAACTCACCAAGTTTCAGCAGGTGTAATATATCAGTACACAATTGTACTGGTTCTACTATAAACTATTCACAATGTTAGTGTTGATTTCTGATGCTTTTGTATGTAAAGTATATTAAGGATTTAGTGAGCAAATTCAAATGGGTCAGCCAAAGAATTTACAATTAAGACATGGCAGAAAGGCTAAAGGGGTGCTTCATTCAGTCCTTAGCTTTATGGTGTTTCTAGCTACTTTCCATCCTTTTCCTGGGGACTGTATATTGCCTTCCTCATTTCTTTTGCTCTTCTCTTACTTGTCATTTATCAGACATTAATTTATTTTTTTTTTAATTCCTTCATGCATAAAAGCACTTTAATAGCAGTTATTCTTTTTTCACAGAAATTATGGTTTTTGGAATTGTGATACAGAGAGACAATTTCAGAACTGGAGGGATCAATTCAGAAAACATAAACAAATATTAAATTTGATCTGAACTTGATTCAAACCAAAAAAAAATTGGGGAGGTTTAAAAACTACTTCTGAGCCAAGGTTTTAACCTCTGAAACAAATTTAGCTATAACATAACATGAAATTGCTTTCTAAGAGCAAACATAATTGTTCACTGTCATAATATTATTGATATTTAACCCAGAGAGGTTGTACCCAGGGAAGAGGTGGGAATCAGATATATTTCTGAGGTCTAGCTCTTTTCCTGCTTCTGTTCTGTTTTGAAGCATAGCTTTTTTCTAGAGCCCAAATTTGATGCTTGTGATAACCTCTCAGTCTGTGTGTCATGTGTTGTTACTTGCCCAAATTGTTCCCTGCCTCTCCTTTCTCCCCATTTGCCTGACCTGTGGGTAAGGGAATTACAACTTATTCCTATGCCCTGCAACCTGAGATTTAAGTATTATGGGTGGTGATATAAAAGAGGGTCTCATTCTCTTTTATTCCTCCCAGCAGATGACCTCAATATCAATCCCTTAGATAGCTGATTATCCAGATCCTCTGACTCTCTTCTTATAATCCCTTCTCCATTTCACTGAGACTGCTCATGGAGTAAAACAGGATTTTCCTTAAGTGAGGTGGAATTATCTAGCTTTCTCAAATCACCAGTGTATATTTAGAAAGACACTGGATTGATGAAAACATGATTGTGATAAGCTGTGCTAAGGGTTCTGAATCTAGAGATTTATTTATCCTGTTTGCATTCTAAATAAAAACTTGGTTTATTCTTTTTTTGGTAAGAAATATTTGAGGCTACTCATATAAGGTCCTAAAAAGACAGAGGAAAAATTAGCAAGGGACTTATTCTGAGTAAGTAGGTCAAGAGTGGGGTTTGTTCTTCATGAGTGAAAGAAATAACACAGCTTGCAGAAAGTTGATCAATGCCTCCAGAGATATGTTGTGAATTTCTCATTTCATCTTTACACATGGAAATAAAAGGACCTATCCATTTCAGTCGAAGTTTTATAGGTATGTTTTACAGCAGTGGCTGAGTTGTCTGTCTACTTGTTGGTAAGGAGGTGGATAATTCCCTATCTGAAAGTGTTTGTATTTTTATGATCAGCTTTTTGGGGCAAACATAGGAAATTACCACAATCTCAAAACACAAGGAAGAACATAAATTGGTAGAAAAACACAGCATAATAGACCTTCTCATATTGTGCTCAAGGGGACTCCAGGGACCAGCCAATCCATACAAGAAGAATAATGTGAGCTAGATGGGACCTAGTATGATTAATCACCAGAGCAATGCAGATTTAGCGCATTAGGTGAAAAGATAAATGTGTAAAACGCTGTGTCAGAACCCATGGAGTGGCCCACACGGTAATTCAGGGTCAGTAATTGAACTTCACTCTAATTATCCTGGGGAGATAATATTAACTTATAGTTGAGTGTGAAAGAGAGAGTCCATAATTCATCACTCGATGGGGCTGCTCATTGCATTGTGTTATTGAAATATGATGGCTCCATTTTTATCCTGTCATAATGACAACTGATGTGCTTATTTTCTTTCTCTGTGCCTCCAGGGGATGATGAAATAGTAAGCAAACATTCTTTCTGTTGAAAGAACAGCAGTTTATCACACTGGCTGAAGCCCTAAAAAAGCATTCACAAACTCAGAACCAATTTCTAGAACCAAGGCCAGTCACTTCCCCTTGCATTCTGATTATAGACAGCTAATCTAAATAAAAGCCACTACTTTTTCTCTTTATGAGATGCAATTTTCCCTTCCTCTGTTATCAATTGTTTCAGTTTCTTCAATTTTTGAGAAGTTTCCTTTCAATTTCTCATTTTCCTGGTACACTATCTTCCAGATTAAGTTAGTTGTAGGCGAGATGTTGCTGCACAGAAATGACAGGTTCTAGAAACTCGAACATGTCCATTTACCATTTCATACCTATGTAGCTTTCATTCACTTCCTTTCAAAAATGTCATTGTTTTCATCATCAATGATTTTAAAATCAGGCCCTGTTTTAGTTTGACTATATTCAACATCTTATCAGTATTCAAATTGTCTCAGGAACTTCACAGCTTTTGCAAACTTTTTCAAAAAGTAAC
Source organism: Ceryle rudis (assembly GCA_033439905.1). NCBI lineage: Eukaryota > Metazoa > Chordata > Aves > Coraciiformes > Cerylidae > Ceryle > Ceryle rudis. The sequence goes on from JAAGNO010014607.1 coordinate 11,616, forward strand.
CTATCAGACTACAAAATCTATCAGGATTTAGCTTAGAGGAGATTTCAACTCAAGATTTACTTTGGTGGCATTGAGTATCACTGGAAATATCACTGGATATTTCTTTTATATCATTATCTGTCTTCTCCTATCCTGTTTAAGCAGAAAAGTCAAGATTACTCCACAGAATCACAGAATCACAGAATGTTAAGGGTTGGAAGGGACTCTAAAGATCATCTAGTCCAACCTCCCTGACAGAGCAGGACCACCTAGACCAGGTCACACAGGAATGCATCCAGGCAGCTTTTAAATTTCTCCAGAGAAGGAGACTCCACAATCTCTCTGAGCAGCCTGTTCCACTGCTCTGTCACCCTCACCATGAAAGTTTTTCCTTAAATTTCTTTGGAATCTCCTATGCTCCAGTTTGCACCCCTTGCCCCTTGTCCTATCATTGGACGTCACTGAGAAGAGCCTGGCTCCATCCTCCTGACACTTGCCCTTTACATATTTATAAACATTAATAAGGTCACCCCTCAGTCTCCTCTTCTCCAAGCTAAAGACACCCAGCTCCCCCAGCCTTTCATCATAAGGGAGATGCTCCACTCCCTTAATCATCTTTGTGGCTCTGCGCTGGACTCTTTCGAGCAGTTCCCTGTCCTTGAATTGAGGGGCCCAGAACTGAACACAGTATTCCAGATGTGGTCTCACCAGGGCAGAATAAAATGGGAGGAGAACCTCTCTTGACCTACTAATTACACCCCTTCTAATACACCCCAGGATGCCATTGGCCTTCTTGGCCCCAAGGGTACATTGCTGGCTCATGGTCATCCTGCTGTCCACAAGAACCCCCAGGTCCCTTTCCATTGTGCTACACTCTAACAGGTCAGTCCCCAGACTGTACTGGTACATGGGGTTATTCTTCCCCAGGTGCAAGACTCTACACTTGTCCTTGTTATACTTCATTAGATTTCTCCCAGCCCAGCTCTCCAGCCTGTCTAGGTCTCTTTGAATGGCAGCACAGCCTTCCAGTGTGTCAGCCACTCCTCCCAGCTTTGTGTCAACAGCAAACTTGCTGGCAGTGCACTTCGTTCCCTCATCCAGGTCACTGATGAGTGTTGAATAGTACTGGTCCTAGTACCGAACCCTGGGGGACTCCACTAGATACTAGACCCTACCCCATTGACCACAACTCTCTGAAGTTCACAGGAACCAAATCTATTTCATACTCATGACTACACATTTATTCACGATTACATTAGATCTTGACTTAATAGTCTGATAAGGCATGAAGACATGGACTGCACTGGACAAGAGGAAGAAATTATTTAGGAACTCTAATAAAAGTGCCTGAACAAGGAAGAGGTGAAATTCTAGAAAGGAAAGTTCTTGTTACTAAATATGGAATGAAAAGTGCTGTAAACTCTACTCAGGTGACTTACAGTGCATTAATGATGTTCACAGGAAATTGCATTTGTTGGATTATAGACTTATGTCATACTTTCACTACTGTAACATTGACAAATGGGAGATGCTTGACATAAACAAGATTCAAAGAGAATTCATATGGCAAATTGCAGTTTAATACATAGATATAGAAATCAGTAGAATTTCTTGCCTACCAATGAAACAATCTATGTCTTTGGTACACACAACAGTGGTGAAGGTAACTATTTTTTCCTGAAAAATTTTCAGTGCAGATTTATACTCCCCATGGAAGGCATTGAAGATCTCTGTATTGCTTTGGCTGGCAAAAGTTACAAAGCCAAGAAAAAAAAATCTCAAGACTTCTCAACAGCAAAGCTCTGACTTTCATGAGCATTTCCAGAAATGCTCAAAATTTCTGGACAGATGAGACTGAAGTATGAGGAAAGGCATCTTGAACAACTACTTGTCATTCACTGTTGTAATAGCGAATAAGGAGAAAGCTGATATTTCTTTTGTTGCATGCATCTGACCCCTGAAAAGACAGCACTGTGGCAAGAGTCACTTGAAATGTATGCTGCTTGAAATACAGTTGGCAGTGTTGGGAGACAGTCAGCTATGAGGCACATTGTAGAGAGAAAGTAGAGAAATACCGCTGAACAGTGTAAGAGTTTGGCAAAAAGTTAACTGGCTTTACTGGAAGATAAAAATGTGAAAGGAAGAAAGGGGTAATGTACGTGCACCATAGCAGCTATATTCACATTAATAAATCAAACTGGGCAAAAGGTGTGAGCTTAAACATTATCCTGACGTAGTCCAAGTATTTGATTCTTGGCATTTTTCTTGCTATGGTTTTGACACAGGTCAGATAACTTTCTCTCAGATAATGCCCAAACACCATTCCAGGATGAGCCAGTGTCAGTAGTGCCCCCTTAGTCAGCATGAACAAGATTTTTGGGGGGTAGCTGAGTAGGGTCAAGGCAATAAGGGACTTCAGCCTCATGGATGTGGGCTATGGAGAATACCTACATCTTTTTTTCCCCTTTGGAATACGGCCTAACAAAAATCATGATTAAATGAGTAAATGGTCTTTTCAAATAAATAAATTAAAAAAAAAAACAACAAACCACCAAAATCCTGACACAGATCATTCCCACTGCAGATGCCTTAGCAATGCCAGTTTCAAATGTGTAAAGTGGAGGACAAGACAGGATGAAGTTTAACTCAGTTTTTTGTCTTTGTGGATGGATAAATGTTCTAGAGATCGGGGTTTGGAATTAATTCCTGTCATTTTGTTTGTCTGATAGCTGCAGTGGCAAGAGGATGCTTCCCATGCAATATCCAGAAACCAGCTGAAATTTTAACAGACAAAACTGACAGTAGTTTTTACTTCAGAACTGTGACAAAAAGATGCTGGGATGATTAACATTATGGAGGACGTTGTCTTTTATACCAAGTGCTTTTATTTCACATTTAGCCCTTTTATTTTTGGTATTGGATTGTCTTACACTGTCATGTGTTCTTTAACTTTAGTTTATTGCCTTACACAGGCCTTGAGCAATATTCCTTTAAAGACACCTTTTAATATAAATGCTGATTTTTGATCAGTGCTACAAAAAGTAGAAAGGACTGTCACTGTTAAACACAAGAAGACAGAACTGGCCAATAGTTATCAAAATGTTAGCGCTGTGTCCTAGTAGCAGAAAACACAACCATTACAGTAAAGGTTAATATTTAGAAAGTGGCTTTTCAATATTTAATAGACCATGTGGACTCGGATTGTTCTTAATATTTCCTAAGCATAAAACCAGGAAAAAAAAAAAAGAAAGAAAATAATTTGGTGAATAAGGACATTATTTTTTCTAGATCAGATTTTATTTTCAAATGCACGTATTTCTCTTACAACATTAAAAAAAAAATATATTTGAGTATCCAAGTGTGACTTTTTAGAAGTTTTGCTGGTTTTTGTTTTGTGGGGGTTTTGTTTGTTTGTTTGTTTTCTTGGTTTTTTTTAATAGCTGTTTGTAAACAGAAAAATATCTTGTACATAAACCTTCCCTTTTTAATTTCTCATATATTTTAATATAAAATTATTTTGGAAAAAGCTTTTTTGGCACTGTTTTCTCATATGTAATGTATGTAATGTTTTATTCTGCACATAGAATTCTGTATTTTATGGGCATGCAAAATTTCAATCTGTATAGTGAAAATGTAAAGTGTATCTACAAGTATATCTAAAAGAACATTTTAGCTTACATAACCCATGCATTCTTACTGTTGGACTACCTGATTTCAGATCAGATGCTTTAAAGAAAAAGCACTAAGAGTAGATTTCCTTAAAGCTTTCCTAAGAATTCATATTAAGTTACTTATCCAGATATAATGGAACCTTTCTGAAGCATGAAATAATTGCATGTAGCCTTATGTCAAATAAAAATGGTTAGAGTATTGAGTTAATTAAGTCACTGATCTGTACCAGCGGCTATGTTCATCATCTTAGGTTCCTGCTGTCTTTCAGAATAAGTGGGCTTCTGTATATCATCCATCTCTGGTGTTTCAGAAGTCCTATAGTCAACATTAAAAAGTGAAAATAAAAGGTACAGCAGTATTTTTCCACTAGTCTCACAACCTAATCTGTTTTATCTTTTTTTTTTAAAAATGGCTACATTTACATTTACTGACTCTTTTACACAAGTCATAATGTCAAGAAATCAATTTGCTTTTTAATAAAACTTATCATAATGTCTGAAGGCTTGATTTATGGACAGGTCTGTTGTCACCTTGACTGCCTGAACCCTTTCATTTACTGCAAGAGTTCCAAGACAGGTCATGATATTTACACTAGGTCAGAATAATAATGTGACCAGGATCACTGTTCCTGACAATAACCTATTTGTCTCATTTAAATAATGAACACCACTGGTGAAAATTGCAGTCTGAAACTGTAATGCACAAAGGACAGTAGAATGCAACTGTGCAGAATATGAAGAATTGACACTGACGCAAATCCTGACCTACTCGCTCCAATTTGCTAGCCAACTACTTTTTGTTATTCTTGTCTCCAGTAGTATCTAGATGATCATAAGAAATAAAAATATTTTTCTTTTATCAATTCCTTATTCTGCCTAAGATCACCAGCGCTCCTCCATTAAATGCTGCACAGCACCTCTGGAAAGACTGTGGTACAGTGCAGTGCATACAGACTGTGCTGCCTGACCAGTAATATCTGTGGTGTGACCTTTCCACACTTTGCCATCTCTCCATTTTCCCCACAGCATACTGTGTGTGTCTCAAGCCTTAAGATGCCACATAAAAAGGTGATCTGGAAACAATGAGAAGAATGCTGCACACTTCCCAGAGCTAGGCAATTACGTGTGGTCCTGAGCTCCATGCCTCTAGAAATGAGATTTATAGCTCAAAGCCTCTGCTTGACATAGGGTTCTATTTTTTTTTTCATTGACTGAAGATAATTGTATCTGTATTTTCTTACCGATGGGCAACTGGTGGTAGTCTGAGAGCGTTCAGAGTGTTTTAACCTATCGTGTTTAAGGAGTGAAATTTTCCAAAGCAGAATTGGGGTAAAAAGTATCCTCTCAGAATCAGTGAAAATTACCAAATGCTTTGAACATCCTATTTAAGACGGGCCACAATGCATCAGGAACACAGCAAGCATGACATCGGAAATAATATGCCAGATTATGCCTATAATAGGAAGCATTATGATATTTTCCAGTAAACTATTTGAATCAATGAAAAGCAAGCACAGTAGCTAAAACATAATTTCTAGAGGCAAAAAGTCTTGTGGCAATTAATGTAGTATAATAAGATTACAGTTCTTATTACAGATATGACACCTGTTGGGTGTTAGTTATCTGTTAAGGCAACTATTCTCCCATTCATCTTATAAGTGTTGTGTCATGTAAGTAAAATGTGTAATCTGAGACTTTGAATAGAAGGTTATGCTACCACATAAAATGAGACGTAAGGTAAGAAGCCTTACATTAACTTCAAAGTAATAAATTCATTTGCATATTTCCTTCAGAGACGTATTTATTCTCAGAGCAAAAAAAAAAGACCTCCCCAGCCCACACACCTGAAGACATGCATCAAGAAAATCACACATTTACTATCTAAACGGCAGGTTCTATCCTCATTCCTAACTCTTTCTGTTTCAATTTGCTCTACAGAAACTGAAAGATGAAGTTTTTGCCAAATGTACTTCTGTTAAAATACTTTGTTTAATCAGTGCTTTTTTGAGTTAATACATTCTAGTGGGTTGGTTTCTGTTTTCCAAAGCTCTCTGATGATAGAGAAGGAAGGAGAGAAATCTAATCCAAGTAATACTGCTGGTTTTGCTCCTCAGAACAAAACTGCTTTATCACAGTTCTGTCTCGGGAAGGCATGTGGCAGTTTGCTTGAATGTGGACAAAGAATAAATTTGGAAGCCTCAGACAGAGTTGTGAAATAGAAGTCTGTTCATGGACAGTTCCAAGAGTAAGAAATCATGAAAATGCATGTGGTTCGTGGGAAACCTTGCATTCCCCTTATATCTGTGTAACTCAAGATGGCACATGCATGACAGGTTACTTCTCATTTTCCTTGATTTCTTTTTGAATAAAAGGGCAATTTTCACAGCATTTATTGAAATAGTGGATGTTTCAAACCTGCATTTCATTTTTAACCAGTTAAAAGGAGGTTCCTTTAGATAATAAGTCCGTAATTCCTTCAGAAATCAATGGAAAATGCTCAGAGCTATTATTATCTTGACAGCATATTGCAAGATTAGTAGAACAATTTCACTATGTTTATAACTACCTTATGCTGGCATTTGATTCCCATTTGTCTTTAAAATGAAAACAAAGAAAAGTAGTTGCACAATCACTCTTAATTTCCGTCTCTCAAGCACAAATTATTCTATCAACTACACTATTATTTTTTTCTAAGTAATAAAAAAGTTCCTATTAAAGAAATTTAAAAGTTCAAGTGGATTTTAGGCAAACGGCATCGGGAAAAAAAAAAGTATGTGAAAAGAAGAGTGATTCAGTTAACATCACACTTACAAAATGCACATGTGGATTACTTATATTTGCCTGTATCATAATCCACTTTTAATGGTTCAATTCCTAATCATCAGGTACCTCATTTTGGATAGAATTACACATTTAGTCAGGATAATTAATTTTTGTTGTACATCTTATTAGAAATGTGGAGACACAGAAACACTGACAGGGAGGTTAAATCATCTAATGTGATTTTCTGTTATTATTGCAAATCTTTTGATGTATAAGGGGCAGACTGAGTGTGGAATTCTCTTTGCATTAGAGAATTACTATTCCTTGAAGGCACCTCAGGAAGTCATCACACCCATTCACCTTGTGAAAGACAGAGTTAGTTACTCCAACATCATTCCTAAGAAATATTTGTCGAACTTGTTAATAATATTTTCTCTACAAATGGATTTCCCAGAGGGCCCCAATCTTTGTAGATGTTTCACTGCCATTGTCACAGAGTGCTTTTCTTATCCCTGAATCTTCTTGATGCAGCCTAAGTTCATTCTTTGCAAACTAACCATCTTGTACAAAGTTAACAGGTCTTTGCAACAGCTTTTCAAAATGTTGAAGACTGCTTTCATGCCATCCCTTCAATATTCTCTACTTTATAACTCTCTCTGCAGTTTACATTTTTTAAATCTCTGATTATTACTGTCACTCTCTGTTAGAGTCCCTCTAAATTTATGCACAATTTCTTGAAAGTGGGATGCTTAAAATGGAAACTACTGAGGATGAGGCTGCACTATTAACAAGTACAGCAGAAGGATTCTGTCAATTCTTTGCTCAACTGCATTCCTATTAATGCATTCCAAAAGGGTATTTGGTTTTTTTGCACGGCGTAATATATTATTTTGCTCTGAGGTGAATACTCTCAGAGGTCTCTCATCCTGCTTTGTACTAGTTTTTAGAAAGAAATTCTACACTCTTTCTATGTGCTCAACACTTCAGTTTAGTATAGAAGAGCTTCCAGACTGCTTGGAATTTCACTCTGTAATTATCCCTCAATTATTGCTTTTAAATAATTGAGATAGAGTCTCTTTTAACACCTAACTCTTCACAAGTTCCTCAGCATTATTTCCAAAGAAGACTATGTCAAAGTGAGGAATTTATCCTTTCAAAGCTATACAAAGACACTAAGTTCTCAGTGACACAGATGTGTATACAGGTTTAAAGAAAGAGTTCTTATGGATCTGCTATACCAATTAGATTTAAATTATATACTGATTAAATTATTTAATGTATAATGTTGTGTCCTTAAAAATATACATTGAGATAGGGTGTTAAATCATACATTTAGGCTATAGATCAGTATTACAACTAGTAAGCATTTTTAAAGTTATTTTTTCATTGCTGACCCTTTGACACCACATTTCCTTTACACAAAGAAATAATGAGAAAATTATTAATTATTTTGCAAAATAAATAATAATTTACTTGTAAAAATGTCTGTCTACTGTACTAGCTGCCACTTACCTAAAATAATGTATTTGTAATGGCATATCAATGCACAGATATATAAATCACTGTGAAAGGTGATTTCTAAAGTGAATCACTGGCTTTTAGATTTTTAATAAACTTTTAAACTCTGTTTCCAGGCAAAAAATTAAAACAACTTCATAATTAGAAGTCTTTGCAGAGGTCACCAAGTATTATATATGTTTTATACAGGTACTAGCCATGTGATAATCACTAAAAAAGATTATGAACGAGAAAAACACAGAGTGCAAATAGCAATGTCTGTCTGTGAAGCACCAGTTTCAGTTTTGTTTATTCTTTTCGCCTTTGAGTCTTTTGTCTTTTTGTGTTTAAGATTGTAACCAAATAATCTTAGGGGAAGCTATCATAAACCTTCATGGTGAAATACACTGCAGCTACAGAATGTTGTATGTTTCACAGGGCTTATAAAATTAGTGACTTTTTGGTAAAGTTAGTGACAGACACAGGTCAAAAACCAAACTTCTGCTTGAAAATCAGAAATGACATGACAAAGGGCTGGCATAATGTCCAAGATACTGTCTTTTATTGTATTTGATGTCTGTTCAGACATGTTTGGCATGTCTGTTTTCACATCTCTTCTCTAATAGCAGCTGTGCTCTGATGAGGTATAATACCTACAATTTCCAGCCTTTTTAAAATTCTTCCCACTAGTGAAAAAAATTCTGACAGTATAAAAGTATCCCTCCTATCCACTTGAAATCAGAGTTCAAATTTCACAGTTTTGATGGAAACTTTTTATGAAGTAATTGGTGCTAAAATAAACAGTTATCAAGGATGTTCGTCTGCAATAGGAATGCTCCTGACTCAGGCTTTTAATCACTTTACAGTCATATCTACTTAACCTTCTTTAACATGCCCATCTATCAAGAAACTATAAAGCTATGCATAGTGACTAAGCTTTCATCTAATAGAAGATTTGAAGCTCAGGAAAAATGAAATTTATTTAATTTGCATTATGTCCTCATAAAGTTTATAACTCAGTGAATGATGACACAGGTTTAACTAATGAACTGATTTAAGAATTTGTTGTCACTTAGGAGTGTTAGTGCTTAAGTAAAATATCTGGTCATGCTGTCAGAACTTTCTGTATTGCTTACACAAGCCAATTCAATCTTTCTGTACATAACTCTGCTATGCAAAATTCTTTATACAAAGAAATTAAAAAGCAGTTCCTGGTGTTGCTATCCATGCAGGAAAAAGGGCCATTGAAAAAGGAAGAATTTAAAAAAATTCAATGAAGTCTTGAACATCTTGGGTATTTTCCTTCAGGCTGAATGATATTAGGAAAGTTTTGGTTGGCTAGTCGGTTGGTGTGAGAGAGTGCCCGCTAAGGATTAAACACTGTCAAAATGCAAAATAAAGCCATTTTACTTCATTTTGTATGGAGCTTTTAAAGCTGTGGTATAGGGAATGTGTTTTATTAGCTTATAACCACCTGTCACTTCAAACTATATAAACCATTTACTAGAGAGAGAAATTAAACCAAAAATTCTCAGAGGATCATTTTAAGAAATGAATTATAAACAAGGGAAAGGAAGTTAATATAGACAAATATTATTTATATCACAAACCAAAATCATGTTATTTACAATTCTTAACACTGACATTTTCTCAGATTTTACAGTTGTGATCAGATGCAGGTATTACTTTGATTCTGAAATTAATTTATTTGGTACTTGAGTTCCTTAATGACCATGCTTTTGTGACTTAAAAGAAGGTGTTTATATATTTCCAGTTGTTTTTCTTTTCCATTTCTGTTGGCCTTTTACTTTGAAACAAGACAGGTCAAGCAGGAAAATGATGAATAATTCAAAACACTGAAATCAGAAGACAATGAAAAGCTTAGAAAGGTCTGTTACAGACAATTCAAGGTATTATCTGTTTCCTCTCATTTGTTAATTTGCAATATTTTTTTCCCTGGAAAAAGACAGGAGCTTATGTCCCTTTCCATTCTAGGACAAGAGTTATAAAAGTGTGACTTTATAAAAAAATAACTGTGAAGATGTTTACATGGACGGTGTCCTATTGAGATTAACAAAGACAAATAATATTTTACGTTAATACAGTAATGTGTGACATTTCCACTAATATCTAACATAGTTGTTTTTTTAATATGGTTTGTTGTTTTGAGTTTACAAAAATTGAGTTTATAATTTTATCCCTAGATGATTTTGTTAGTGTGTTTGGAGATATGCTGAGGTCTTACAGCAAAACAACCGTTTCTAAGTACATTTAAGACACCACCTTAATAATTTTATTTAAGTAGAAGAAAACCTTAGCTTCTTGGAATTTCATAGTGTTGGTTGTATAGACATATAAAAAGAAGTAAATCAGTTATCAATACAACAGTCTTCTCAGGACCATCATGAATATTCACATTTAAGCTAATCACTTAATGTTCTCTTGATGCTTAGTTCCTCACATCTATAAAGATGAGAGGGGCTTCATATTAGACTCTCCTACTCTTCAGATGCAGAATCAGAATTGGTTTGTTACCTCCAACTCTGAAAGTGTCTAATAAAACCATCTTCAAGCACATTTCATTATTTTCAAGTTACATCATTTCAACTGAATCTACTTTGTTTCAGTGAACAAGGTGATGATTTGTCATGCCATAGTTTAAATAATTTTATTCCCTTATTTAGGATTCCCAGCCTAACCTTAGCTGTTAGGCATACATGTAGCACTTGTAAACAGAGGCAGAGCCACTCAGCAAATATCAAACCATCTTACTGGGTTGGATTTCCTCTCTCCGACCAGTTTAGTTCTTCAGGCTTGACAAGTCACAACAAGGCGTTTTGTGTCATGCTTAAGCTCCTTAGGTCATTTAGATGTTCTTTCTACTACATTATCTTTTGCCGTGCACCTAGGGATACCTTCTTTCCCTCACATCCCTGTATTAAAGAGAATATGGTTCACATTCATCTTTTCCCCATATCGCCATTAGAGGGATACTGGGTTGCAAGTTTGGTAGAGGCCTAACATGTCTCTACAAATATTGGAGATGACAGACAAATACATCTTCATGGCCCCTGTAGCAAACAGGTCAACCTTTTCTTGACAAAATATACCAGATTTCTATAATTAAAGAATTCTTTGACTCACTAAAAGCCATTTTCTCACATTAGCTTGACACCATTAGCTCAGTAAGATATGTGTACAAGAAAAGCAGACATCCCAGGCTGGAAGTTTCAAAAATACCCTTCTAAGCACTAGTGGATGAGACAAAACAAGCAGAGAAGTTGTTATGTTTCAAGACAGAACACAAAGGCTGCATATTAGATGGTGGACAGCATGAAAAATATAGACAAATGCCCTTCAATCTATATATAGTCAGTGTTAATAAGCTCTAGAAGTAAGATGATTCAAAAAACATGATACTGAGCAATGACCAACACACCAGCAGCAGTGTCTTAGAACATTCTACACAGAAGGGTAGTGTAATTTGTGTGAACTGATTAGCAGTGAAAATTTAACTATAATTTCAATAATTTCCATGTTGCAATTATTCCATATGCATAGAAATTTAGCCTGTTAAGCCTAACAGTAAAAACAGAAATTAAGGTCTTTGGGTTCTGTCTGCTCTATACACGGGACACTGTCAGAAATTCTGCTAATAGCATTTTTGCGAAATATTTTGCAAATAGAATTTTCTAATCTGAGTGTTGTTATAGCATATACCATGATTCATCTCTGTAATTTTAAAGACAAAAAAAAAAGAAAAAAGATAGCCATTGGCATATCATTTTGCTCTATGTTTGGGACTAAAATATTTTGTGACTAAAAAAAATTATATTCTGGTAACCAATTAAAATAATTTAAAACAGGTTTATTTCAGGATGATTAGATTCTTAGAATGCACACATGTAGGTAAGTTTGTGCGTCTGTATGCGTATGTATATGTGTGTGTGTTTGTGTGTGAATATATTTGCAAGGATAAATGCTTCATTTTCTAATATAATAAGTTTTCTTAATTATTATTTGGAACAGAAGAGACAGCATATACCAGAATTTCTGAACTGTACTTTGTTAATCTGGAAGTCAATTTCTTAGTGGTATCTGTGTACAGGGAACCCTGTTTCACACTGTGAGCAAAGTAGAAATAATAAAAAAATAAAAGACAACTGCTGTCTCTGATCAGCTCTGCCGTATTTTCCAAAAGCCTGTGAACCAGAACAGTAGGTTAAAAGGAAGTTGACCTGACACAACCTGGTAGACTGATAAACTGAGCTGAAAATATTTCATCTTGCAGCTGATGCCAGGTGAAGCATATATGACAAATTGTAATGGCTGCAGGGTAATGGATCACCTGTAAGGCCTCAGCATTCTCTCACTAATTTGCTCTCACTCTCTCTCCTGCTTTCTCCCACATGCAGCAAGTAACTTTCCCTTCATGAGTCTTAGGGCTGCAGGGGAAAATCATGCCTTTGGCAAGTCATTTGGAACCCTCTACAAAGCAGCAGTGCTGTGTCTTTACACTTATTCCTTTAGAGAAGGACAGGCTGTATGTTCAGTCACAGTCTCCCAAAAATGCTCACTTTTGGACAACACTAGTCTGACTGGCACTGCTGACCATGCCTCTGAAGAAAGCAGTACCTGCAGCATTGCTAGGGCCTAAGAAACCATTTCAACTGGAATACCGTCATCATCTTTCATTAGTTGTTACAGAAGAAGATGCATTCCATATAAATGAGGGAGAAAAGAAAGAAAAAAATATTGAAATGATTAGCCTATGCTACCAGAGCTATACTTAGCTGGGGTTCCAGATCATGGATGAGCAGCTTATACACTTTAGCATATAAACAGATAAGCCAGACAGCAATACAAAGAGCACACTCTCTTGTTTCTGGGTTACTGTCTCTCAACCTGCCTGCCTCGCAACCGAGCTCCCTTTGGGTGCAAGCTGTTGAGTCTGCTGAAGGAATGTCTGACATGGGCCATCAGCCTTGGAAAATAAAAGCATATACGTGCAAGTCAGAAATACTGGATTGGGTTTGCTTAGAGCCCTTTAAACTCTGTCATACCCACTTTTAGTGCTAACCTCCATCTCTTACTATACCTAAGAACTTAAGTGCTGCAGGTTGCTTCATTTCCCTATAATGGAAAGTATAGATTTTCTGCACCCAAACTTCTAAAATTTAACTCACAGTTTATAGCAACTTAGTTAAACTGACCTTTAGCTTAGTATGTAGACATCCCAAATAAACTTATCCAGCTTGTCCTACAACTTCCTTATAGTACTATTTTAGAATAACCTGCATGTGAAATCAAGGCAAGCTAAGATTAAGCTCAGTAACAATAACCACATACACGTTTTCCCAGTTTTTCTGAGTTAAGACAGTAAAAATATTTAGAAAAACCCCACAGTGTTAAGAGATTCACGTGGGTTTCTCTAAATGAGCAATCTTCAGCAACATCAATAATATTTTCTGGTTTCTGTTATTTTAACAACCTGGCTCCAGGTTTGCATGAAAGTTGTCCATGGAAATATTTCTCAGACAAAATGAAGCTCAAACTAAGCATTTTCTTGTATCTGTAAAAGTAGTTGCATAACATATAACCAAAAGATCTGTGAGTATCCACACAGATGTTCAAACATCCAGTAGCATTCTCAATTTTTCCTCCTCCTCACTTACTTTCTAGATGTTGATTCTAAATAGCTATTGTATGATTTGTATTTTATCTCTTATTTAATCTTAATGGCGATCCAACAAATATATTTTCTGTCTGCAAAACATCACAAACTAAATTCACTTTTGTAAATCATGAGTCTATTTGTGGGCCTTACAAGCTCCACAAATGCAGTTGAATGCAGTGTTAGTCACCATGAAACTAAATGACATGGTACACGTCCTCTGTTGACTTTCCCTACCTTGAAGCTTTTAATTTGGTGCAATATGCCTTGCCTCTCACTTCCACCTATTCAGAAAATCCATCAAAATTAGTGAAATTACGCTGCTATAAAAGTGGTTTCAGTGAGACAAAATTATTTCCAGAATTTATAGTGAATAAGTTACGTAGAAAATTATTTTTCCAATGAAGTGATGTTGTACCAGCTGAAAATGAATGCACAAGTAGCACTTGGAGATTCAGAAGAGAAGAAATACAATTTCAGGTTATCACTCTGATGCTATCCTCTTTATCACCTCATACAACCAATTTGGAAAAAGACTCACTTTCCCAGTTTTGGTATTTTCACATTATATATTGCAAATTTTCACATTATTTGCATTTGTAAAGAAAGCAAGCAGCAAAACCCATCCAGGATAGAGTCAATGACAAGACATATTTTCAATATTTAGATTTATTTCAATTTGGACAATATTGGTCTTAAATTAATAGTGAATTTTTATCCTAGGGAGTAAAATTTCATATAAGTAGGACATAAAGCAGAAGAAAATTACATTAATATTTGGATATTTAAAAAGAGCATAACTGAAATAAATAAAAAGAAATTGGTCAGGTTTTGGTAACCAGAAGATTAACAAGAAAACCAGAAAATGCTGGCTGTGGTTTAAGATTAAGTTGATGCTGATTCACTAGGCCTGGAACTAGAACAACTATTTACTTTACATTGATGCTTAGTATCATGTAGACAGTCCATACCAACTTCTTCAGGATCTGAAATGACAGTGAAAAGGTGAAATGCTTATCCTTGCTAAATTCTAACCACTGTCAGTATCATCACTGGCATCTATCTCTACCAATCTGACTCAAAAAGTATTGCATTGCATTCCAAGGTTTTATATCCTTTGATTTTGAGAAAGAGAATAGCCACTCTTCCTTATACATTATGCTGTTCTCTGTGGTGCATAAGGTCAGACAATATGTAGGGCCTAAGAACAGAAAGGAAGAAGACAACAGCGGGATTGTGATATTCTGTAGAGCTGTGCTCTACACTCCATGAATACTGGCCGCACAGCTTTATTTTACAATAAGAAAGCTATTGCTGTTAAAAAAAAAAGTATGAGGATATCAAATTATTATTGCTTGGCATAAACACAAGGTTCTATGTGAAATATTTTGTTAAAATACTTCCATAATTTGTCTGCATACAGAATTTCTGATGTCTGTCCTTGGTGTTTCCTTGTTATACTGTCTTTTTTATATAATTTCTTTCTTGTAACATTTTTCTTCTCAAATCGTCTTCTCCATCATTTTTCAGTGAAGCAGTTTCTCCTTCCTATTACCCAATTAAGAATTTTTTTTAGATGGTGATGAAAGGTAACGTATTTTCTACAATTCCGGTTTACTATGTGATACTGTGCTGGGTCGACTCTGGCTGTCTGCCAGGTGCCCATCAAGCAGCTGTCTCACTCCACCTTCTCGGCAGTATACAAGGACAAAATATTATGAAAACCTCAAGTGTTGAGATAAGGAAAGGGAGATCACCAATTACCACCACAGCCAAAACAGACTCAACTTGGGGAAGAATAATTTCACTCATTGCCAGTTGATAACAGAGTAGGATAGTGCAAAATAAGAACAAAACTAAAACCACATTCATCCCATCCTTCCCATCTTCTCAGGCTCATCTTCACTCCTAACTCTTCTCCCCCTCCCATGTGTGGCTGAAAGACATTTTGATGTGGCATTTAGGGACATAGTTTAGTGGTGGACTTGACAGAGCTGGGCTAACAGTTGGCCTTGGTGATCTTAAAAGTCCTTTCCAACCTAAATGATTCTATGATTCTTATTATTTGAGATTTATATGAGTAGAAGTTGAAGATCAAAGCTCCTCAGCTTTAGTAAGAAAAAGGCAAAAGAGGTAAAAATAAAAAAGAAAAATCTGCTGCTGTTGCACACATAAGTGATTTTTAATAGCCAAATCATGGTATTTACCATGTTACAAAGAAGCAAAAAAGAAGTCATAAACACTAACAACCTCTGGAATTGATCTCAGCATAACAAGGATTTTTATGAATGAAAAGAATAGCACTGCCCATTAAAAAAGTTTACAGTCACAATATGTATGCTGAAATCACATGCAGATAGAAGGCAGGGGGCAGAACTCAAAATTCACTTCATGGCAAGCCTTAGCTTACTGTGTTAAATGAACTGGCTAAATACAGTCCTTGTTTGTTTCAATTAAATAGCAAAAGATAGTGACCCTGTGGGATCTCAAAGGAATTTCTGATTTTTGCAACAGCACATGTAGTAGTTTTACCTAAATGGACAAGTACCTCAAGACACAGAATGGCTTTCCAGAAAGAAGCATAATTTTGTAAGGAAGGTCAAGCAATGAAATGAAAACCTTCTTGTCTTCAATAAGATTTCAGTGCCAATATCTTCAATAGAAATGAAATTATATCAATGTCAGACACATTAGAACAAAGCAGTAGTCAATTTTCGGGAACTGTCAGTCATTTTTGGCACCTTTGGCAACTAGAATTGATAAAAGTTAGTCACACTGGTGATATGAGTAGAAAGAAGATATAGAATATCCTTAAGAATAAAAGAGACAAATGAACCAAAAATTCAGGCATCAGAGCCTAAACTTATTCACAAAATTCCTTGGTCTTTAACAGTAACCAACTAAGAGTTAATTTTTCTGATCAATCAAAGGATGTGTTCACTCAACAAAGTGCTAAAAAAGTGGCAAAAGTATTTTTTCAATGAACAAGTTTCAAGGACCCAGGGTGAAAACAATAGCCTTTATTGCAAAAGTTCTCCCAGGTAGCTAAATCCCTTCTTACTGCATTTTTCAGGTAAATAATTTAGAGTCAATCTAAAGGGAAAATGTGATTTATTATACATAATTTCTAGAAAGAAAACAGGAGCAAGGAATGTGCAGTTAAGTTGTAGTGCGTACAGTGAAAGAAGGAGCAATCAGAACACTTCTATCAAATAACCCTCTGGTTATTTCAAAGAACCCTCTAGTTATTTGAAATCAGGATTAACACTCTACATATCTCAGCCACACCACATGCACATGACATTTAATACATACTGTTGGCAGTTAGATAACCTTACAAGTGGTGGTTGAAGAGCCCATCTATGTTTAGGCTTTCTCTCATAGAATGCATTTAAATTGAGATTCCTGCAATATATGGTTAGTCAGTCTCTCACTTTCTCAGATAAAAAACAGATAGCCAGTGTTTCATAACATGACTATCCTGTCAGATACACTTGATACACTTTAATTTCCCCCCAAATGAAAATCAACAATAATATCTTCAGCACCAGTAGGCAGCTGATTCAATAGTCCCAAAGTCCAACTAAACACGTGTTCCTCATTAATAGAGTAATTCTGTGGAGACTTACAAAAATGGTGTTGAAGACCTAGCTCTTCTCACATATCCAACATATGCTTCCTATACAAAGGTCAGGTGGCTAAAGATGGAAATTCTTGTTTCTGTCATAGCATTTTCCATGGCACCCATCCTAGAAAATGACATCTTAGTCAGACTGATATTATTTTCTTCTTAGGCATAGGGAAAGCATATTCTGTATCAGCTCTATAGTCTAATCAATTTAAAAAACCTTAGAGTGATTTCAAAAGTTTGGTCAGCAGACATCAGTAGGTCAGCAATGTTCTTCCTAAAAGTTTAATTTTTCTTTTTCCTGTAGTTAATAGAGAGTGACCTTTCCATAAATGTTGAGTATAACCATCTTTGATTGAGGCAAATAGATTTACTAGAAAGACAAATCAGGAGGACAGAATTATTCTAGTTTGACAGCCTAGCATAGTAAGAGTTGTGTCATGTTGTTTTGTGTGGTTTTGTGGGCATTTTTATTCTGGATGCAGTACTCCAGGTGGCATCACCAGAGTAGACTAGAGAGGAAGAATCACCTCCCTCAACCTGCTGGACATGTTTTCTGATGCAGCCCAGGATACAGCTGGCTCATGTTGAACTTTTCATTAACCAGCACCCCCAAGTCTTTCACCTCAGGACCATTCTCAATCCTTACTCCACCCATCCTGTATTTGTGCTTGGGATTGCCCCGACACAGGTGCAGCATCTTGCATTTGGCCTTGTTGAGCTTCATGAAGTTGGAATGGGCCCACCTCTCAGGCCTGTCAAGATCCCTATTGATGGCATTCTTACCTTTCAGCGTGTCAACTGCTGCACACAGCTTGGTGTCATCTGCAAACTTGTTGACACTGCACTCAATTCAACTGTACATGTCACAGACAAAGATGTTAAACAGCACCAGTCCCAGTACTGATCCCTGGGGAACACCATTCATCACTGATCTCCATTTGGATATTGTGGTGTTGTTTTGACCATAACTCTTTGATTGCGACCATCCAGCCAATTCCTTATGCACTGAGTCATCGATCCGTCAAATCCACGTCTTTCTAATTTAGAGACCAGGATGTCATGTGGGACAGTGTCAAAAGCTTTGCACAAGTCCAGGTAGATGACTTTGGTTGCTCTTTCCTTATCCACTGACACCATAACTCCATTATAAATAGGCCAACAAATTTGTCAGGCAAGATTTGCCCTTGTTGAAGCCATGTTGGTTGCAAACAATCACCTCCTCATTCTCCATGTACCTTAGCAGAGCCTTCAGGAAGGTCTACTGCACAATCTTGTTGAGCACAGAGGTGAGACTGACTGTCCTGTAGTTCCCTGGGTCTTCTTTTTTTCCCTTTTTGAAAATGTGAGTTATGTTTCCACTTTTCCAGTCAGTGGGAACTTCACCAGATTGTCATGACTTTTCAAATATGATGAAAAGTGGCTTACCAACTTCATCTGCCAGTTCCCTCGGGACCTGCAGATGGATCTTGTATATCTGTATCTACATATATGGATGGATCTTGTATGTCTGTCTATCTCTTATATATATATCTATCTATATATGTATACTTTCAGCTTTTATTTGTCGGGGAATTCTTCAGTTGTTTTATTTACTGGTTAAACCATGTCATTAACTCCTTTAGTAAAACCTTAGTCTAAGGTTAGAATTTTTTCCTGACTTACTTCTTATTTTGCTACCCTCATTTATTACTTACTCTTATAGTAGGTTTAGGCACAAGAGCACCAATTAGATGATAATTCCTAGTATAATATATCACAACTATATGATTTAAAATATCTAAAAAATTTCTTTAATTTTTCCTCCACTGGGGTTCCACTACACCTGTGAAAAACCTCAAGTCTGTAGAATAATGACAAATATTCCTGATGTAATTTGTTCAAAGCATCACTTTAGATTATAAATAGTAATATGTTTTGCTGTACTGATCATACAATGATTTGTTCTTGTGAACAAAGCACTACTGTTCAAGATGCACAGAACTGTAATTGCAGTTTCCCTCAACTGGCCAAGAAAATTCCCCTGGTTATCTGAATGAGTCTTTTCTATTATAATGTAGAGTAAACTACCAATCCCACCTGGGCAAATGGGTAGTTAAGTCAGGCTGTACATATAAAATGGTATGAGTATGCAATATTAAAAGAGCTAGATATGACATAGGTCAGGTTATTCCAGCTCAATTAAGTGCTGTCAACCAAAGAATAAGTTTCAGTCACAGAATTCCTGTTTCTTGCTATATACAATGAGTTCTGAATGATTTTGAGGGCTGTGGAAATAAAAAATAAATTTAAAAACCACAACACGGTGTATTTAAAATTATTACTTGCAATATTAAACATCAGTACTTAATTACTGCTGGTGAAAAAATTGTCTATGGGGTGATAGAAAATGCAATTATGAGGAGTTTAGTGTATGAATCTTAAGGCTGTCCAAACGCCTTCTTTCTGTGCATATGTAATATCTATGTTCTAGTACAATTGTTTATAAGCCATATGTGTGACAAGAAAAAGAATTTTGGATGAAGTGCACATACATGCATACAAACACAAGAGATAATATAAATGGCTTTCAAATCTTCAAAATCTGAAAGTTGAACAATACTGCAATTACGTTCAATCCAATAGAACTCCACGTGCATTTATACAAAAGTATATTTGCAGATATTAAGCCTCTGAAAAGTAATATAACATGTTCTCATATTCCATATTTACCCTATTAAGTGGGAACTTGCATATGTATATGCTAAGCTGCAACATATATATAGTGTTTGGGGTTTTTTAATTAAATCGTAATTGTTTAGCAGATGAAAAACTGTTAAATTCCAATAGACATAAAAGAAAGAGATTCTTAAAAACACACCTGAATCTAAAATATTTAAACAATCTCTTTATTTTCTTCCTCATTAGCTGCGTGCTAGAAATAAATGGTAGCAGCATTGGCCAGGAAAAGAACTGCATGTTTTAAAAAATGAAAAATATATCTTTAAGTTTTATATCCACTCTCTGAGTAATTTGATGTTAAATGTTTTGAAATGCTAAAAAAGATGTCCATCTGCAGACTTTCTGATATGAAATACAGTACTTTCTACATTTCTTTGGGCAGAAGTATAGAAAGAGATAAGTATAGTGTAATAATACAAGAGTAAAAAACCCAACCAAACAACCAAACAAACCTAAAACCAACCAACCAAACAAAAAACCCACCAAAAAAAAAAAAAAAAAAACCCAACCCAAAACCACCCAAGTTATAAACAACAGCCCCAGAGGGAAATAAGAGCAAAAACAGTTGGACATTCTTGAGAGCATTCCAAAAACAGTGCAAGCTATATTGTGTGGAGTTTCATTTTAAATTATTTTATAATTATAGGCACCTTTCTTATTCCTGCTCACTTAAAGAGAGACTTCATAAGCTGATTTATTGCTATTTCAGTTTGTGGTTGGTTTTTAAATGTACAGTGTTTTCAGGTCTACAGAGCAGGCATTTGAAGTATGGAAAGAGTTCATGTTTTCTGTTTGCTATGTTAGAAATATCCACACACCGTGGCAATCTTGAGATTACTAAAGTTAGTTGAAATTTTATTTTGAGATGACAGCAACACTCATTCTTGTGTATAACATTAAAAAACCCGACAAATTAAGACACTTCAAAGCTATTGGGCCATTCAGTAACATGTAGGGAGGTGCAATGAAATCCTTTTATGCCTTCTGTGTAAACATGCACTCCAGAGTCATTAACAATGTGATAGGCTGAAGATTGCCATAGTCGCTGTGCAGCCAGCATCTTCATTTACAAAAAGAATTTGTCTCCCATGAGTTATTTCAGTGTGGCTGAGTGCATCCAGATGTAAACTGAGTACATTTTAATTAATGCATCTACATGATACAAGCAAATCTCAATAGATGTGAATCAGAGATCCAATTTGAATAGCTGTCGGGTTTCTGAAAGTGTTCAAATAAACAGTATGCAAAAGATCAGCAGAAGCAAAAGGAAGTTACAAGGAGTAACAAGGAAGTTACACTCTTGACCTTCTTTAAATAACTGTACTTGGTATGCCCATGTAAGCACCCCTGGCTGGGTTACCAGCTGGCATAAATCAAAGTGACTCCATTGATTTCAAAGGTGATACTTCTGTTTATCTTATCTGGCAGCCTCATTGACACAAAATTGGAGAGTGAGTAAATCTGACACAAAATGTAGTATCAGGAATCAGAGGCTTAGCATGATGCTCTGATGCCTTTAAAATCAGTGGCCAAACTTCCATTAAATGTGTAAGTACAGGCCTTCAACCTCTATCTTTAATTGAATCGTTATCATGAGAACTGCCAAAGCCAAAATTACAGACTGTTTCTATAGCGTTGCGATTTAGACTTTCATTAGACCTGGTTACACACAGATGCAGACACCCACATGAAAGTTTCAGATGTCTACAAATAGAGGTATACTGAGGAATTTCTCCTTGTCAACAAAACAAAACAAAACAAAACAAAACTCAGTATTTTCTCCTCTGTTTTTTTCCTGTTCTCCTCTGTAAGCCTGGCTTTGCAGATGATCTTTACCTTCCCATCAGTTGCTTTTACTGCTATTTTTTTCTGTCTCTGAATCAAGAGTGATTTAGACTCGTTCTAAAATAGCTTAAAACTTTTCCTATATCCAAACAAAAATGAGCATGCTAAAAACTGATTGTTAAGAAACCAACTTCATTAATTATTTCAGTATGAACTGTACTCATATTCATTTATCTTAATATGATTCCCAATTAAGTTAGGCTGAAGTGTCATGAAATGGGTCTGCCAATTAAGACTATACCAGATGAGCTGCTCTCCTCAAGTTTATGATCATCTAAATGGTCAGATCTTAATCAAACAGTGGTTGATATTTTAGGGTAGAAATTAAAGTACTTTTAATTTTGGGGTTTTTTTTTATTTTAATTTTACTTTTCTTTGTGGATCACACCTTTTGTTACCTAATAACATTTGGAAAACTTTCGTTTGTTGCTGAAAAGCTTATAAGTGAGATGAAGAAAGAAAGAACTCAGTCAATTCTCCACAGGAATATGGAGTTGAGAAGGCAACACCGTGACACTAGGTTCATTGTGACTCTGAAAAATTATAGAAAAGACAGTTGAAAACATTAACTTATGTTCCTCTGAACAGAGAGTTTTTTCCTGGTTTTGAAGCTAAAACTTACTCTTGTATTTAAAATCAGATGATACGTTCTGTGTCAAATTCTACATCATGTAGGCAGGCTTATTTGTTGTATGTTGGAGAACAATAAAAGCAGAAGAATTTCTCTTGAGAATTTAGACCTTCTTGAAGATGAATTTCATCATAGATGCATTGGAAACAGTGCTGGATGGCTTTAATGTGGTCCAAATTTTGTAATTAATCCTGAAGTTCTGACTGCTTTTGGGTCTCTTTTACTGCATATATTTCAGCTCAGCAAAATACAATTAATTTGGATTTGTTTTCATCTTTTAATGAAGACTTTGCAAGTGTGCAAAGCCAATATTGATGCCATTCATATTTTGTATGATATGAACATGAAATGAAAGGTATTTTATCTGTTCGTTACTTTTCAAGTGCTCTGTTTTCAATTTTCAATGTCAACAATGGCTAAATAATGGTGTACGGCCTTCAGAACAGCCAGATAATAAGGTACAAACCTTATTTATTTATTTATTTGTTTTAAATTTCTTCAGATCATGTGCAACACATAAAAGTGTACCAACAATCACTCCTTGGTAAAGAATGACACAAATTAGGGAAGATTTTCAATAGAAAATAACAACAACAAAATCAGAAAATGATAGATCCAGCCAGATGACTTTACCTGCCTCATTCCAGAAAGATATGTGTAAAATACCCTACTATTCACACTACAAAAAAAAAGTCAAGAAGCATTCTCTTTGTAAATATTACATTGAGATGGCAGATTTAGTTTTAATTTTGAATGACAAGACAAGAATGTTGTTTAATGCAAATCCTTTCCAAAAGAGAACATACAACAAGACACCATTTATTATTCATCATTTGCTTTCTGTACTTCATTATATATATCTGCTATAGGGATTTCATGCCATTGTTTGGTCTAAAAAGATGTGAAATATAAAAGTACTTTCAGGGCGAACCAAATCTGTATTAAAGCAATGCTATTCATTTGCTTATGATGGTTTATATTTCCAAAGTCATTCCTTGTTCTATAACCATAGGACATTCCATTTTACTACACTAGGATGCTTAGAATATTTCACATAGAATTTATGAAAACACAACTTGAAACCCATAATTTAACACCAGTGAACTACTGAAAGATGAAAAAAAATATTTTCCTCTTGTTTTCTTAGTGTTTTTTGGGTTTGATTTTATATTCAATGTTTGTGCAGCTCCTAACATGATGTGGTCCTGATTTAGGACTAGCTCCCTGGAATTTTGTAATAATAAAATTAATTGTCATTGCATCATCATTAAAAGAGAAAAAAGATTTTTACTTCTCAGAAAAGTAGTGAAGCTTGCTACCTATTAGTAAAACAGAAAGAGGAATCTCATTCTCAGCATTGCTTTGTGCCCTCAGAATATTTGTGTCCCAGGTATCAAGCCTTGTCATGCATATAAGATCACAGCAAGGGCTCACATGGGATAATTCTACTTAAAAAACAAACAAACAAATAAACAAAAACCAACCAACCAAAAACCAAACAAATGAAATTAAAAAAACCCAAACCAACCAACCAAACAAAAAATAAACAGCCATCTAGAGGTAATTCTAATTATAGCATTTTGTACTAGAAATGCCAATTTTACTACAATTCCCAGAATTCTTCAGGGGCTGTCTGTGTTTGTCCGATAAGCAGACAATATTAAAATTTTATGGACAAATAAAAAGGCTACCAGTAATGCATAAATAAATATTTATGGTGCCATATACCATACTCTGTTTTACAGATTTGGAAAGAAAAACTATATATTATGAATAAATACAAGAAAATAAAAGAAGACAGAGCACAGTCAAAACAGTTCCCTATTCTACCTGAATCAGAGATTAGTACATGAAAAAGTGACTGTGATAAATAAGAGAGTTTTAATTCATCACTTTTTAGTTATATAGGTAGTTTGAAGAAGTGAATTAGCATTACATGTGATCCCTTGAAACATTTTTCTATCAATAAGGTAATAGAAATATGTAGTCCTGAAACAGGGTACATTTACATGCACCTAATTTTATTTTAATTAGAAAAATATTTCAATATTAATTTTAAAGTAAGTGTAGTCAAAGTGCCTGCAGATCTTTGATAGAAAGTATTTTTTCTTTTCCTATCTATGTTTTTCTGTGGTTTGTTGTTTTTGGTTTGTTAGTATTTTTGTTGGTGGTGGTGGTTGTTTGTTTGGTTTTTTTTAACTCAGTTATTACTAGATCAAAATTTAGAAGGGACAACAAAGTTCAGTTCTGTAGGATAACATTGATTCTACCAACTGAAGATTCAAGCAAGAAAATATAGTCTATGAAAGTCAGAAATGTGAGACTCCAAACCAATAATCTTCCTTTTTCCATTAAAATCCATTAATAAAACGGAGGCTTAAAAAAGTATTTTTTATTATTATTACTTATCATCTTTTTTTGTCAAGAGATGATGATATATTCTTTGCTCGGGCATTCTGTCAGTGCCAAACAAAATACTAGTTTATCTATAAAATCTCTCAAAAGTTTTCCCGAAACTACACAATTATTTATTTCAGATTATTTTCTTACTTTAAACAGTAGAAAAATGAAAACATTAAAACTTTCTTTTTTCCCTTTTTCCCAAGTAATGTGCTTGTATCTGAAGCCAAAATTATCTAGTAGCCCCAACCAGATTTCTTTTTATAATTTTGTATTTCATTCATTTCATCCAGTAAGAGTAAATGTGGCAGAGTCTTATATGAAGGATTTGTTCTTTCCTTTCTGACAGTTTCCATAACTAGTAGAAAATATTAAAGATTTGCTAGGAGTTGACAAGACCAACAGACCATTTTGAAAAATATGACTGGAAGGTCATTAAGAAAAATGTCTACAGGTAATCGAAGATGATAGGCCAAATATTTAGCAGTGATGCATAGTGTGACTGAAGTGCATCCTTACTTTCCTGGAAACATCTGGGGCTCCAGCATTTCAGAGTGCTTTGGACCAGTGCACTTTACCACACAAGTCCTAGCATAGGGCAAATTGTCTTTAAAAAGACTTACTTATGTGCCAAACAGATTTCCAGCCCTAAATCCAGCTCACCTTTCTCTAATATAAAAAATAAAATCTAGCTCCACACAGTTATAATTTAATGTCCTACTTAACTATTTAACTGAACTGGAAAGGAAAATTGGGGAAAAAAAAAATATATATATATTCAGCAAATTCAAGGCTTGTATGTTACACCAAATTTCAAGACTCACCAGATTTTTGTGGTAGAAACTGGTCTTGTTTTTAAGTTATTGATATTTTAAAAGTTTATTTTACAGATTATTTATGTGTATTTCAGCTTCTAAAATAAACCATATTTTATTTGCATTGTAGGGTTGGTCAGCATTGAGTTCCCATTTTTTCCACACAGTGATTTAAGTTTTCCATTTAATTTTTTGTGCGCTTACAGTAGATACACCAAAATTCCATTTTTATACACATTTTTTTTAACCTATTCTACGTCTTCACCTATTGGATTGAAAAGCCTGTGTAGATATGACAAAATCTCCTTTCACTATCATGCAAAAAGGCAAGCATGTTTTTTAAAGAAAACTTTTTTCAACAGGTCTTGCTTGCTGTTTTCTTTTAACTACACAGTATATTAGTTAAAAAAAAAAAAATCTCTTTTTCCTTAAAACAATCTTAAAATCTAAAATTTTCATTTAATGACAAAATTGTTGAAGGAATGATAAAGAAATTGCGGTCACAAACACATCTAGAATTCACTCTACTTAGGAGAGGTTTATATTAGATATTAAAAAAAATTTCTTCACCAAAAGAGTTGTAAAATACTGGAACAGGTTGCTCTGGGAAGTGCAGAATCCCTTCAGGGATTAATCCTTGAAGGGATTTAAAAGGGATTTAAAAGATCACAGAATCACAGAATGTCAAGGGCTGGAAGGGACCTCGAAAGATCATCTAGTCCAACCCCCCTGCCAGAGCAGGATCACCTACACTAGATCACACAGGAATGTGTCCAGGCGGGTTTTAAATATCTCCTGGGAGGGAGACTCCACAACCCCCCTGGGCAGCCTATTCCATATTTGTAGATATGGCACTTAGGGACGTCGTTTAGTGGTGGACTTGGCAGTGCTGGGTCATTGGTTGTACTCAATGATTTTAAGGTTCTTTTCCAACCTATATGATTCCATGATTCTATGAAATCACCAGAGTACACATTGACTAAAGCCATGTAGTTCTATAATGATGCAACCCACAAGCCCAGTATCAGAATGGATTTGGTTGCAATATAAAATGGCATATGCTGTGAAGTTGCTTGTGCTACGCAGGAAGGACAGTGTGACAATGATTGATGATTGACCTTCCGTGATGGACTGCTTCATATGTTTATGATGTAAGACTTGTGAAGGCCAGTGTTTCACTGCTGAAATCCTGGCCTTTCAAATGTCTCATGGGGAAGCAGGAGAGCTTTACTGTGCCATACCAACCAGGTATATGCAGCAGTCTGCAGCAACAAAAAGTTTTACACTGTATTAATTCATCCAATATAAAAATCACAATATAAAATCAGTACTTAAACCATGTACTTTATTAATTAGGTTCTACTTTACTTTATTGTTTAATCAACCACAAAGACTTTAGCCCAACAAGATACAGACCAGATTTGGGGTGGGGAGGGGGGGAGGGCAGGGATATGCAATGCTTGCAGAGAGCATAGTGAAGAAATCTGCCTGCACATTCCCTTTCTTTCTTTTTTCTTGTCCTCCATCTATGTTCCTGTAAAATGTTAATGTGATAATTTCACCAGCACCATTTTCTAATCAGTAAAGAGTATCCTGAGACAGAGCTGAAGAGTTTGTCTGGTCTAAACAGTTTGCATAGCCTGAACTCCATAGTCACACTGGGACTTTGCAATGTAGGGTTTGTTGGTTTATTTTGGCTCTGAGTTGATCATCACTGAATTCTGCCTTCTTATATTTTACAGTGGTGGGTTTCTGAATAGGACTCACTGTGACCTCACTGGAATTTTATATCCTTGCAGTCAAAGAAAAACCTCTGGCTTAAATAGGTGAGCTGTGACTGGTAGGGGGATGCAGATAGAGTTTTAGATCCCTCAGGTCCTACAAGTAGGAGGTTTTTTTTTTTTTCTAATCCTCTTTCCTGAGTAAGAGACCATGTCATGCTGCCTGTTTTGTTTCAGGAATAGGTCGGACACTCTGGCCCTTCTATATGAATGGGGAATATGAGAAGAGGAAAAAGTGGCTGGATTAGATTTGGTCTGAGTAAATGTTGATCTTTCTTCACCTGCTCTGCACAAGTCTTCACCTCACTAAAACATTTTTATTAAATTTTAATCAAAAGCACAGAAAATACTGTTGATTGTAGAAACGTCTAACCCTGCTCTAAGCTTCTCTACCAGGCCACTTTATAAGATGTTCACAGTGCCACACTGACATTGAGTTTAATGTTGTTTTATAGCCTATGTGTCCTATGAATTGTCAAAGAATCCAAAAGGATCAAAAAATTTTGTGGCTGTGTGACAGAGTGAAGAGCCCAGGCCATTGTAAGATGCTAAATATTAACTTGTGTCCAGAAGGTTCCCTCTTCATTTGATGTTCCTGATGCCAGTCTTCTGTGAGATCACAATTTGGTTATGGGAGGAGAGGGGAACTTGTGCTGAGACCCCAGTTTAACAGTCTGTAAAATATAAGTTTGGAGGAGTGCAAGGTTGTGTCTCTTCCATGAGATCTTTGATCACAAATAGATGTCCTGCCTCTTTTTTGGAAGTCATACATGATCAAAGAAATCCTTTATTTAGAGATGCAAATGCTTCTGTCAAGCTCATAAAACACAAATAAATGACAATTTTTTACAGTCCTGCATTGTACTTCAAACGAGTGCTTTTTATTTAAAAGTTCATGACCATTTTGATATCAGATACTGTTATTTGTGAGCGGAAGGTTCAGCAATCTTTTCTTCTTCGGACTTAAACTTCATATGTATATGTGTATTAAAGTAAAGCTGAATCTCTCAGAATGAGGAAATGAATTTTTTAACAGATGTTAAAATGTTAATAAGTTCACAACTCTTAGCGCCCAGTCAGAATACCAGATTTTTATACTACAATAAAAATTTACCAGATTTCTGAAAGTATAGGATCTTTTGAAAAGAAAAATCATAAGAAACTTGGATCAGATGGCTATTATTTGAAAAACTTTACAGTACACTAAAGAGTGCTTTTGGCAGGGAAGTAGGAAATGAGATGGAAAGCATTAATAAACTTTCATGATACTTGAAAACACCAACTTATGGCACTTGATCTGTAAGTGAACTCTAGATTACTTCCATTTTTTTGGAAAACGTAAGTAGTGCTTAGAAGGGAAGATAGTTTATCTAAGTCAAAAAAACAGAAGCAAAGAAAGTTTAGTTTGGACAAAAGATAGAAAAGACAGGAAAAGCAGTACTTGGCAATTATTAGTTTTTGGCACTGAGTTAGATTAATTCTTTTAAGTGTGCCATGGAAAGAAACACAAAATTTCCCTAGTATTCCATTTTAATTTCACTTACATGTTAATCAAAGTCCATTTTACAATGAATTCATAACAAAATATCATTGGGCTGGCGCAGTAGCACAAGACACGTACGTCAACTAGTTGATAACAAGAAAAAGAGGGTACATAAACTCTGGGTATCAAAGAGCTGATTCCAGAACAGCAGTTTGTTCCACTGGTTTGACAGGCACCTGTTTGTTCCGGTATTAAGCCAGATCTACTTTGCTCCTCCATAAAAATGTTAAGTGGTTCAAATTCAGTACATGACTATGCAGAGCCAGGAAACCCCAGTGAAAATACTAGGCTCTGAAAAGCACTTTTTCAAAAACAGGTAGCAAACTTTGAAGATCAGCCAGAAAATTTTAAAAATTGGGCATTTCCCAAGTTCTTGCTTTTTTTGCAAGAGGTCTGAAAGCTGTATATAATTTTTTTTTTTTTTTTTAAAAAAAGGGACCCGAACAGACTCACAAAAGTCCCTCTCCTGTTATTTAACATAATTTTTTTAAGACTGAACTGGTTTTCCTAAAAGCTTTTTCTGAGGATTGGAAAGCATGTTTTATGTGAACTAAAAACACCTTAATTGAAAGGTGTCTATGAGTATAGTGAAGCCTTAATAATGCTGCAATTTATCCAGAATATTCATTAGGTGTTGTGCTAGATGTGTATTAAAGAAATAAAAGCAAAACTGTTTTAAAGAGTACATCTATAAATCCCTTACCTTTCAACTTTCCTTCCTGTGATCTTTCTGTCAGTTCTTCAGTCACATTAGCATTGCACAGGATTGAAAAGACATTAGAAGCAAAACAAAAATAATTTTCTTGAAAAATTTTTTTAGACCAGAAAAAATCTTTCTGGTCTGCTATATATGTCAATAATA
Source organism: Ceryle rudis (assembly GCA_033439905.1). Taxonomy (NCBI): domain Eukaryota; kingdom Metazoa; phylum Chordata; class Aves; order Coraciiformes; family Cerylidae; genus Ceryle; species Ceryle rudis. Next base: position 41,426 of record JAAGNO010014607.1, read on the forward strand.
AACAAGAATGAGATCAGGACCACAGCTTTCTTTCCTTTTGCTAAGTGTCCTTAACATAATGCAAATAAGACCATTCTCTGTGATTATATCAAAGCAGCAGCCAAAGACGATTTGAACAGATAAACTCTGTGCAGTAGAAGTACTTAGGTATAAATCTTTCAAAGACTAAAATAAACCACTTTTGTGTGTATTCTGATGCAACAGATATCAACCTGCCTAGATAATTAGATGCATATGACTACTCTCTGCACAGGCTAGAAGTTGATTTAGGTGAACAAGGCCAAGTGCGAGGTCCTGCACCTGGGGCAATCCTTGGTATCAATATAGGATAGGACATGATGGGATTGCAAGCAGCCCTGTGGAGAAGGACTTGGGGGTACCAGATCACTTGGACATGAGCTGGTAATGTGCACTCACAGCCCAAAAGGCCAGCTGTATCCTGGGCTGCATAAAAAGATGCATGGCCAGCAGGTCAAGGGAGGTGATTCTGCCCTTCTATTCTGCTTTGGTGAGACCCCACCTGCAGTTTTGTATCCAATGCTGGAGTCCTCAGCATATGAAGGACATGGACCAGTGTGTCCAGAGAAGGGCCACAAAAATGACCAGAGGGCTGGAACACCTCTCCTATGAAGAAAGGTTGAGAGAGTTGGTGTTCAGCCTGGAGAAGAGAAGGCTCTGGGCAGACAACTGTGGAGTGCAGAGCATGCAAATTTGTGTTTGTTCTCTGTGATTATTCATACTGTTATGGCAAGCCACTATCACAAAATTCTCAAAAGCTAGCAATGGTTTGTAATTATAAATCTAATCATGACTGCCTTAGTTTTGCCAGAGCAGGGCCCTGCATGCTTAGTAACACTGAAGTCAATGGAGGAGCAGACCCCTAATGGACAAGTGCCACATACCATTAGATAAAATAGTGCAAAAAATTTTTGAGACAGACAGGCAGGCAGGCAGACAGACAATAAGGAGGGAGAGAGACACTAATCTGAAAGCCACAGTTACTGGAAAAAATATCAGTGATTTAATTTGGATAATAATTATACCTAACATCTCTGCTTACCATCTTAATAGCAGTAGTGCAATTTTTTACGTGTCGCTTTGTGAAAACCTGACTTTCCAAGGCCATGCATTTCTTGGGCATCACTTAGCAGAAGGCCAAAAATGTATGATTTTTTTAAAAAAAAAAAAAAAAGCATCCATTTTTTCTTTAGAATGATAACTGAGCCTAGAGGTGACCCTTACATACAATTGCAGTTATTCAGGTCTAAAAAGCCAGCAAATTCACATGTAACTATATCTTCCAACTTCAACAGTAGGGCAGACTGTCAGCTCCCTCATCTGTCAGCACTTGTTCAGGCTAGTAAATGAAGACTGGTGCATACTAGCAATATCTATTTGTTACAGGATATGCACTCAAGAAAGTCAGGAAAAGGAGTTTCAATCAAGGGCCAAAACCAATCAGTCATTTTCTCCTGTCAGTGATAAGAAAAGCAACATAAAAGAGAGAGATGCTTGTCCCAAAGGTGGTATCAGTAGCAAACTGTCACCAAATAAAAATAGTTAAAGTCCTAATGACTGTACTAATTCAATACAAATAAGTCAGGTTCTAGTTAGCTTAGCATTTCCTCTTGCTAGGCTTCAGCCAGGAAAAATGTATGTCTTACTGTTCAGAGGACAAATTATGTGCAACTTGCCTTGTGTGAAAAAAGAAATGCCTAAATGATGGGATACTCAAAGCCATCTTATCTCCTTTGAGCTGGAGTCCTTGAAAAGTATGCTGTATCTCATTAAATTAGCTGAAATCTTCCTGCCTTTTTCTTCTCTGTGTTGTGGAAGACTCAGTCACAGCTACAGTCCTCCCCATGCTCAGTGTACCATGAGGCAACCGAGAGTGGTACCATCACCCAGGGAGACTGAAGGAGGTCAGCAAAGCAGAAAGGATGCAATGCAGAGGAGCTGTACTCAATATGCAGTCTCTTCCAGCAGTGAAACAGGCTGCTTATTGACATCATGCCTTTCCATTGCCCAGCATCGTAAGTTGAATCGGGAATTAAAAAGTAACTGTAAAAACCTACCATTCTGACCTAATATGATTTTATAATAGACTTTTGATTCAAAAAGACCACAGAAGGTCCAAGACAGTGGAAAATGAGGTTAAAAGTCTTTAAATCAGGACTAGATTTGTAAGGAATGACTAAGGCTAAACTGATGCTGCCCCATCTGACATATATGATCCCAATCCCATTATGCACTGCTGTACATCTCTTCACATTTAAACTGAAGGTGTATCTGGTTCTGTAAATCGATTGTGCTTTTCCAGTACCATATACAATACTTGATTCAATTTCATCAGATATGTGAAAAGGAAAGATGCTTTGATAGTTCTTTCCACGCTTTATACAGTGTTATCTTCTAATATTTTAGAAATATTTCATATACACAAAATATAGAAAAGAATCTATCAATTCTATGGGTTGTATTTACATATTTTTGATCCAAATACTAAATCAATCCACACAATTTGTGGTGTTGTAATTCTTTCAAGAATACTTCATTATGATGTCTCATGGAACATGCCAAAAGAACTATGTGTGAGCTAAGGTAAAGGAAAAGGCAGAGACATGGAGCCAGATTAGTGCAACCCACTGCCCATGTTAGTATATCTTTTATCTCTCTCAGGCACGTTGTTGGAGGAGCAGCACTGTGATATTGTGACTCCAGAGGTCTTGACATGGGAGTAGTCACACTGTCTTTTAGCTGAGCACAGAGTTCCTCCCACAAGACTTACTCATCAGCAGAATATTAAAAATGAAACTTTTGTCTTTCTTCGTACAAACATCCATAACCGTTTTTTTAAAAGTGTAGAAAATACACCACCCAGAAATTGAAAAAAATAAATAAACTATTTGAGTATTGCCTCTGCACACAGTTCCAAGATAATTATAGCTTTCTATGATAATTTTTAATTAGAAATCAGTGAGTGTTCTCATTATAGTGTCTATCATAGAGGTGATGTCTACCTTGGTAATCCGTATCTGGAAACATGGTTTGATAAAATATATATAGAGAGGGAAGGGTTCTGTAGCTGACATTAAAACAAAAGATAAAAATAAAAACCTTCAAACTCCCCTTCTCCTAACACTTCTGCTTACACTGTCTTTGGAATATTAGAAAAAAAAAACCACAACGTCTCCAAAAAAATTCAAGTGATGCCTTCAGTAGCGGGTGCTCTATTGAACTTCCATTCCTCTTTCATTTTTCCCTGTCAGCTTCTTGCACTGATGTCAGTAATTTACCTTAGATTTGACTTGCTTCTCAGCCTGCCTTTCTGAACCCTTACACAAAAGATGTTCAGAAAGAGACTGCAGTGTAGTGATTTCATTCAACCTAGATGTTTGATTTCCACAGCTCCTTTGGATCCAGCTTCCAGAACTTCCACTCTTCAGACAGCTCAGAGAAAGGATGCTTTTACTTTACAGCCTGCTGCCACTGCCATCCTGAATATAGATGCTTCCTGTTGTGTTTCCCCTTTCAACCTACAGCACTCAGATGGCTCATAAACTACAGGACTTTTTGTCTCCCCCAGGATTTTTCTTCACAGGGAACTTTGTGGTTCACTTGTTGCCCTGCTCTGAGATGCTGGCCACCTAAGTATGGTAAGTAGCCCTCAAGAGGGAATGAAGGTTACTGTGTAACTGTGTTTCTCAGAACCTAGATCCCCTGGTGACAGAAATAATTGCCATCATGAGCATGATGTGCCACAGATATTATGCCTCCACCTTTTTTCTGTGGAATTGCTCTTCATTCAAGATAAGCTACAATATATCTGGGACACTCCAGGTATAGCTAAGAGGAACCACATCAGAAAAAAAGACCTGAGGCAGAGTTTTTAAGGATCTTTTTCCCCCCTCACTTTCTTCATGTCAGACAGAAAGAAGCAGATGGTCAGCCATTTATCACAGTGTCAAACCAGCAGATGTCTTCAAGATCTGCACTGCTCTCTGATGAAGTCAAGGAAGATAAAAGCATCCTTTCAAGGTGGTAAATTCTTCAACGTATACGAGATTTACCAATTGCTTCACAGAGTAGGCAATTCCCTTTTTCGGGGTTTGTGAGCAAGTGAAGTAAAAGACCAAACACTGTGATGAATTGTCTTCTCATTTGCATAGTACAGTCAGACAACCACCTTGAATTAATTTTTAAGACGTTTAGGAAAACATCCCCTTGAATCTACTGCAAAAGTGATAAATTACTCCAGTACAGTTTCTATCTACTTTCAGGTCTGATTCTGTCTTATTTTACTACCAAGAAATAGATCTTGTTCCTTCTGCACTGAAATAAAGATCAATCTACTATTGTGTTTTCACATCTTATGTGGATAAGTCCAGCCTTAGATCAGGTCATCTCTTAAATTTTCTCTTTGATAAGCTAAACAGATTGCTGGAGTATTTCATCAGGAAGAATATTTTCCAGTCTAAATTATTTTCATGGAATGACTCAAACCCTCTCTGAGGGCTTTCCAGTTAATCAAAATCCTTCTTCTATTACAAACACAAGAAGGTACAGAGTTGCAGTAATCAAGCTACCAAAATGAATACTAAAGTAAGCTCACCTGCCCACAATTATTTAAAATTCACTGTTTATGTATCAAAGAGTTGCATGGGCTTGTTTTAGCCACTATATCAGGTAAATGATCAGCCTATTATCCACATGACATGCAATCTCTTTTTTGAGATGTTACTCCAGGAACAGATCTTGCCATCCAGTATGACCTGAATTCTTTCTTCTATGTTTGTATTTCACCATACCAGAAAATATACTATGGGCAGTTGTGGTCAGGTTACCATCAAAACAGAGCACTCTGCCTGAGTAAGCTATCCTCTTCATTATTATTAGCAAACCCTCCGGTTTTGTATTTGCCATCAACGTCAGCCATCACACTTCCTTGTCCATGTACTTAGTGTAACTTCTAAGTAGGTTGGGACAAGCACTAATCCCTCTAGTATTCCTTCAAAGACACATGCAGTTAGTGATGAATGCTGGCCCAACAGTTTCTTAACAAAAATGCCTTGCATTACCAGAGAAATGCAAAGACCATGTACAGATAACACAGCTTGTATAACCTTTACAAATTAAAGAAAAACCACAACTAAAACCAAACCAAACCAAACAAATGAAAAAAAAAAAACCAAACAAAACAAAAAACCTGCCAAGATGTTATGAGCAACTCTGAAAAAAAAAGGTAGTGTGTCTCTGAAAGAAAATCATACAGAGAGGAGAATCTACCAAAAACAACAGTGCAAATTGGTTCATGAGCTGAGTGGCACTGTTAATAATGCATAAAAGTCTTTTGACAAATATCTACCTAGAGAAATACAGGGACCTATTAAGACCAGGGTAGAATATTAAGAAAAAGTGTATCTTCTACAGGGGGCCAAAAGCACAGAAGAAATAGAGCACCCCCATTTTGACAAGTGTAGCACCCACATTTTATATTTTTTGTCTCCCAAAGTTAGAAGGAATGACAGACAGTGTGCTAACACAGAAGCTATTCCAAACCATCAAAGCAACTGTTTTTAAAAAGCACATAAATAATACATTTTTTCTGAATGTATATATGTGATACTTTATTATACTGTCACATTGATTCATGATTCAAAATTATTTGCCTTAAGACAATATCATTTAAATTGGAGCTGGATTTTTTTTCCTTTCCAACAGTGAAATTATCAGTAATGAGAAGAAGATGCAGTTTAACTGAATTTGGAAAGTTGGGGCCAAGACCTCATTCCAAACATGTACTTTTTTATTCACAACAGCCTTACATTTCACTCTCATTGTTGTCCATATCATTTCTTTTAGTTTTCTCTCGCATATCACTCTACCTTCAAAAGCGGATTGTTGAATATACAAACAACTTAGAATTCTGTGTGCTTTCATCAGCTTTGCACAATGAAAAGCTATGATCTCTGCAATCAGAGGTTACACAATCATGGTTAGCATCAATGGCTAT